>JAPYYZ010005116.1:0-15353 GCA_030522705.1 Eretmocerus eremicus
GCAGTAACCTATTAAAGGAGTCAGTAATGGTGTCGTTCTCATCTATGTACATGTGATCAATCCATGTGCGAGATACATTGGGGTTATGTTGGTGAGTCGAGTGAGTCGAGAGAGAGAGAGAGAGAGAGAGAGAGAGAGAGAGAGAGAGAGAGAGAGAGAGGCGGACATTGCCAGGCCAGAATGTTGCCCCTTTCTGCAATCTCGTTTGTCAGTCGCGTCCGGGCGAATCGGCGCTATTATAGACGTGGCGATCAGCTCCAAAAAAGACATAGAGGAGGAGGCAATAAGGAGCGGAGAGAGCAGGAAGCGCCGAGAGAGAGGAACGAAAGGATATCGGAGGTGGAGGGTAGCTATCACCACGCGAGTGCAAGCACAGGTGCGCACGACTGCTGACATTGCCATATCCCGTAAGCCTGGCAAACCAGTTGGACGGTGGTCAGAAAGCCAGGGCCAATTGCCTCAGAGCCGACTCTTCTGCAGTGCTGCTCTGAGTTTGTCGAGGGTGGGACACAAGCCGCATTCAAGCGAGGTTAGCCAACCGTTGATGAAATTACCGCGAGCCATCGAATTTCGGAACGAGGCGTGCGGGGAGCTTGTGATGATCGTACTCGGAAATCGGGTCCCATGTTCTGTTGAGTCAGAATCTCGGGCAGACGGATAGATGAATCGAGGTTAATACGCAGCGGAGCTTTGACAATTCTAGAGACTACCCTCATGAAGAAAGTGTACCTTTTTCATACCCCCAACTCACCCAGTTGAGTGACTATTGGGGCTGATTGTGAGCCTCACTCAACCTATTATTTGAGATGCCGCAATTGTGCTCTGTATCTCATATGGGACTGATTTGAGATTCAGCCATATTCGATTTTGCTGCCATCTAGATTGACAAGGAAGGTTCAGCCCCAATGGTGATTCAGATAGTAATTTTCATCCTCAAGCCCCTGGCAATTTCGCCCAAATAGCAATCATTGTTTCGTCAAAATGAGCCGGGCGCGATTTTGAGCAATTCAACTGGGTGAAATTTTCTCGAGCATAGCTCAAACAAAAGATTTCCTTTGGCCACAAATTTTACTCGGGTGGAAATTGTTATCAGGCCTAAATCCACCAAACGAATCTTCATGAAATCAACCGGGTGAACTTTCTCAACGTAAATCAAGCCGAAGTTCATATACGTACTTGAAATCACTATTAACAACTCATATAATTGGAAGATCGTATGAGCGAATCCGAATATCTCTCACTTGAACGACAAAGTTCTCCTGATTCCTCTCAGATCATCGGAACTATCTTTTTTTGCTTATTTATGCTCTTAATCATCCACAAATACATCGCGAAACTGCGTGGTATTCTTCAACCTTGTCAACGGACGTCGCATCAAATGTGTAACCTGGACAGGCCATGCTGGTGCTACAAGAAATTGTGACGAATGTCTGTTGATTCCTGATCGGCATCGCAGAAGACTGCTCGACCAATCGAGAAGAAAAGATCTCTTCTACGAATTATAATGTATTCGCGGAGTCATAGACGGTCTGGTGCATGGAGCTTCCAAAATCAAATGTAGGATTCTGAAGACAAAAATGTATCGCGTAGATTCAAAACTCTAGAAGTAATCGCATCTACTTATTGGCGCCTCTGCTCAATTAACGGCGCCTGCACCCCACCGGATGCGGGCGGAGGATCACAAATTCCATAATCGGCGCGCGTGGGAACTCTTTTCGTTTCAATTGTACGTATAGGCAAGCCGAATAAACAAGAAATGAACGGTCCCACCCAAAAGCTGAAGAAGAAGCTGAGCAGTCCTACCTAAAGGCTCGCTTGACATCCGCCTTGCATCAGCTCATGGGGCTTTAACACCCAGCCTCCCACCCATCCGCGGGAGAGGAAGACCAGCGCCCGACAGATCTTCTCACGATAATAAAGTCAAATTACAGTAATCGTCGTTTTTGATTGATTCATCTGATCCATCACCTATTGAGCAATTGATATCGGAGAATACTTATAAACACTCCCGAAGTCGAGCCGTAATGATTCAGGAACATAGCTTTGGAGCTAGCTTGCATGCAGCAGCGCAACTTGAAAATTATCTAGATTTCGAGTGGCGGGGCCATCCAACCTTCGGCAGCAAATTGCTAGCTCGCTGTATCCCGATTCGAGCCAATTCGAGTGACCCGCAAGGTCAGAGCCCGGATATGTGTGCTATCCATAGGCTCTGGAAAACCAGTGGATTCGCGGGCACATGGAATTTAAGCTGCCGCAATTGGACTGATGCTGCGACGTTTTGCGCTACTATGTGCCATCCACAGTCGCATATACCTCACAACGTCGTTTGTCGCCCCATGCACAACGAGAGGGCACCAAATTATATTAACCCCGCGCTCCGTGCGAGCGCGGCATGGCTGCCTCTGTGGTTATTATGTAAACTAAATTGCTACGCGGTCTGCGCGTTTAGTGGGCTGTCGTTACACCTCGCAAGCCCGAGTTTTGAGCGCATACTACAACGATGAGCGCTGCCGTCGAGCATCTGTACACCACACTGCCTCCCTCTTTACATATAATCATGCGTCACATGTGCGTAAAGTTGCCCCAAATCTCACCGAAAATTCCGCCAGTGATCGAAAGCGCGCTCATAATGCAGCGTAGCGACTATATTACACAGAAATCTGGATCAAAGAGGTATCGGAGAGAAGAGTGAAATGGACAAAGGCTCTTGTCGCATAATTCCAAGTATCAGAACATTTTTGCACGATCCCATTTGAATTATTCGAAACATATTTACCAGTAGTAGTGAGAACCACATAGATGGCGATCGATATTAGTTCATCCGGGGTATAAAGTCCCAGGATTGAATTTTAATCCGTTTACGATCCCGTCCTCCATAAAGAACGTTATTGATATCCAATTATCTGTGATTTTTTTATTGTGACGAATTGGGGAAAGCTGAGCAACTCTAAAAGATCTCTCTGTCGTCGAAAAAAGATATTTGATTACGAATAATGGCTAACTACCGAATCATGTGAAGATAATTGAGCCATGAGAGTAATCGGAATGAGCAGCAGCTTGAGCATGGACCTGTGAGTCGCGCATATCAGCATGCTAGACAATCGTCTCGACTTTCGCGTGGGCAAATCTGTCGCAAATCAGAGTCGGCAACGCCGCGCCGCTGCCGCCGTCTCCAATCGCCCCAAGGATGGAGTTATAGAGTATACTTACTCATTATGGCGCGTGCAAACGAAGTGGACAGAGCCTTTGCGGACATTACCTTGTCAAAACTCGTAGCATTCACATATTGCATGAACAGTATCTAATTCTACTTTATGGTACTGCCAATAAATATACTTTTCAGTTCTTGAATGCTTTATTCTCAGAAGAGTGTCATCCTACAGATCAGAAGTGGGATAGACTAAGCGTTGAGATAAAGAAAATGCGCGCGTGCATCATCGGAGCGAGGCAATCTCGTTCATTCAATGTTATCCGAGCCACTTCGACGAAAAAGCACATTCAACCTCGCGTAGCTCGATGGTGGGCTCATTTCCAAGATTACCGTTTTGCAATCGTTTGTCGGACCGGAAAACGCCTGTCCCATGTGAATTATTTGAGTAAGAATCCAACACACTGTTTGTCTGTGGATGTCATCGATGCTGAATGGATCAAAGTATTCGAATGACAAGATCTTGTTATAGACATTGTTAGAAAAATTTTGGAATCGGGAAACAATCTACCTGATGTAAAATAGTACTTCGACAAGTTCGATATGAACGGTGGAATAGTCTTCAGACAAACTGCTTGTGGAAACAATTGGTTAGTCCCCAAAATATCTAAGTTGTATATGGTGAAATGAGTTCCGATGATTAGAGCCATTTCTGCGCTGAGAGGACTTTGGAACAGATACGGGAGAAGTACTGGTTCGAAGAAATACAATGATTCGTGCGTCAATGTGCCAACGCGTGTTTAGACTGTCCAATTCGGATCGGAAACCAGGTTTTTTACATCCAATAGAAAAAGTTTGGTGCCCTTCCATACGCTACGTTGGGATAACGTGGGCCCCTTCATTCGATCACACAAGGGGAATATGCATATGCCAGGAATCATTGAGGGTTTTACCAAATTCTGTAATCTCGGAACGGTCCGCAATACCTAAACGAAGTAGATCTCGAGCTTTAGAGCAAGTACTTGTTCTCTTCGGAGCGCCGACGCGGATCATAACTGATAAGGGTCTCATAGTTATAGCGCAATGTATACGGAGTACAATATCGAACACATCCAGGTTGCTGAATCCAAATTTCAGTGTAGTCATTCCATCAGATTTGGATTCAGCGACTTCAAAAACCCACGACTAAACTGTTTTCACACAAAAGCAGTCTATTAGGTGATTCAGTTGTTTGAACCAATTATTTAAACAAATTTTTGTGTAGCAATTCCTTCAGATTTGGATTTACACGAAAACAGTATGTTTCGTGATTTAGCTATTTAAACAAATTATATGAATAAACTTTAGAACAATAATCCTATCGAATTTGGACTCTGTGACCCTCAAAAGTAACGTATGATTTTTAGGTAATAAATCTTCTCTATTATTCCGATTAAAAGTTACAAAAACGCCTTCGATTTTCGCGCTGCCGGAGGAATCCCTAGAGAGAGCGAGATCGGATACCGACGTCGTCTGCTCACAAGGATGGCGACCAGGAGCGAGCTATATTTTTTTTACCAGTTCCAGGAAAGTGAAGCTAGTTTCTCTCTGAAGGGAGTCCTGACTAGTAGAAATCGATCGCAAGACTTTCAAGAATCAGTGCAATACTTTTTTGAGGATCAATGTTACCGGAAGAACCGGTGAGATCGGGTAATATACGCCAACCATGTTACTCGCGTCAACTTTTGATGTGATAACAACGATGCACGCTCCCCAACAAGCTGAACTGCAATAGCCGTGACGGTTAGTGACCGTTCGAGGTCTTTTGTCTCCCTGGCGCTTATGTAGGTTAGGATACAGGGGTGAGTGAGACAGAAGATCTCGAACCGTTACTGACCGTCACGGCATCGCAGATCAGGTTGTTGGACTGTGTATAACATCTCCTCAAAACGTTATCACCACGAATGTTACTATTCACCTGATTCTTTGACTAATGAGCTTCAATCTGATAGATTCTCAAAAGTATCCGATATTGTCTTAATAGCCTTAATTTATTCTGAACACAATGTGAGAAAGTGTTTTTAAACGCTGTCACGCCCACTTCTGCTTTTACTAATCACCCATCAATTATTTATCTATTAATGAATGATTGAGAAAATAGATGCCGTTCCTAGGATGATGAGTGGCAATGAGGTTTTGAGGCCGGGTACAGGAAGTTTTAGTCTTGGTGGCCAATCATATGCTCCCGCTTCAGATCGCGGAACGCACAAATCAGTCGGTCCTCGGTGGATGAAAAGTTGGATCAGTCGGTCCTCGGTGGATGAAAAGTTGGCTCTCTCCGCGCAGTGAGCGAAAAAAATTGTGAATAATGAATAAGTATTCCTGGTGAAATATCTACATCAACTGCCAATTCTGCCTCGTTTTGTGCGCAGTAACTATAGATATCTCAGTTGGTCGACATAATACTCTCGTTTATGAGATGTAATTTGAGCTTTTGGTTAGACAATCATGCGTAACGTACGCGCGCACATCACACATGAGGGGTAGTATGTCTATCTGAAATGCACAGGAGACCTTCATTGCCATGCAAAGCGTTCCCTATATACATGCGCTGATATGGCGTTTCGCAGTCTCGCGCAACCCCGCGCTACCGTTTGTTGTTGATTTTCCCGTTCGATATTCCGTCGCATGCACGCGGGCTAGATGTATTATACCAGCAGCGCGTAGCTCAATGCCGTTTGATCAGGTCGCATGGTGCACGCGCCCGCGAGATGTCAACACGCGCACAAGTAACAATCTGCCAATGGATTTGATTGCCACGCGGACTTGCAGACCGGACGCGCGTGTACGCACATATACGTATATATGGATGTACTGTTGCGCCATAGACTGCCACGCACGAAGCCAATACATACATACTGCAGCCCCGCGTTCGGCCTCGGAGGCCCTGCACAATAAATGTATATGCTGACAGATTCAACGGTTGATAAACCGATACGTGCGTTTTGTTGTGCTAGTCAACCCGTTTCCGCACGTTCGTAGCCCCCACCGTCATTGCCTCTTCCGAAGTCGCACGAGTAGAGGCAAATTTTACCCAAATCCGCGCCCATTCATACAGATTATCCATTCACAGCACAGCTCTAAATTTGCGAGTCGATTGTGTGCTGCTGCTGCATTCGTGCCACGTACCCAGACAGGCAAAGCATCAACAGGCACGATGATGAGCTTGACTGTCGGATTCACAGGTTGCCCGAAAAAGCCTTCTTTCAGCCCTACGACGATACGCTGCAAAACGAAAGATTCCATTGACAAAAGTAAGAAGCTGATGTCGCTCCATAGTCCGGGAGCTGGATAGGCTCCCGTGTGCACTAAGATCTGACACCTTGAAACTAAGTGAACTTTACGTATTTTGGGGCGTAGAATCCGAATCCGTTGGAATTTTTCCAAAAATGCGATTTTTTGCCGATTTTTTGGCCGGCGCGGCGTGTGTCGCGATTTCATGAATCGCGAGCGATCGAATTGATCTACAGAAATTGAGGCATCGCAGTGGTCTGCAGTCGGTGCCTAGAAATCTCATACAAACCTCGCTTTGACTATACTTCCCTAGTCTACCATGATCTATCGCGTTATTTGGCGACAAAGTTACAGCGTCTCCCAAATTCCTGTATTCGATTCATTTTTCGGTGTGGTCGGGACGCAGCTCTCAAACCTTACTATGAGCGCTTGGGCTGGTTATCATTGTCTAGTCGTCGCGAGTATACTTTTTATGGGTGCAAGTATAAAAGATTTTTTCGACGGCCACCTCAGGTTATCTGAATGAGTTGTTAATATCTTTAGATGATGAAGTCCGTCGATCTGAAAAAATTAACTCTACTCAAGTTAAAATCCCCTGGCACGTACCACCGTGTATGAGAAAGCCTTCTTCGATCAGCCATGGTATCCTGGGAATCTATCTCAGTCGACATTTGCTTAATAATCCCAGTTGAAGCATTCAAACAAGCTTTTTATGCATTTTTTAAAGAGAAGAAAGCTGCCTGCGTGACTTGTGCGTGATAATAGAATTACGCATAATACGGTCTGTCCAAAGTAGGGCGCCTAATGTAATGTGTGTGTATGGCTGCTCGATTCTGAGTTCTGATCGAACTTTGTCCATTGTTTGCTCAAGCCTCTTTGAAGTAAAGGATAGAATATTGCGTGTATTATTTAGCTATGCATAGTTAAATATCCACTTGAATACTGTATTTGCTAGGTTGCAAACTATTGCCATGCGGTCCTCGTGACCACGGCATGATAAATTAGTCAATCAATCAATCTCTCTTTCTCCCTCTCTTTGTATTAGGGGAAAGTGGGGTAAGATGGGCTCGCAGGTAAGATGGAAATTTTTGTTCAAACAAATTCGACGGCGGAAGGATACTTGAAACCAGTTGGAATTGAGAGTTTTTCTACGAATCTATCAATTTCAGAAAACGGAACTTTTGTACATCTTGTTCTTGTCTAGAAAAAAGTAGGTCTTATTTTGGCCCCCTGTTTCCAGCTCTCCATGGAACTTCATGGATTAAAACTTACATTGCAAAATCTTTATGGTTTCTGGAAATGAATCTATCAGAAAGATTGGGTTCTCATCTTCGAAGTCACGTGTTGGAAATATCGACTGATGCGCATAAATAATTAATATTGCCGTTTGGAAAAAATCTTGTGATGGGCAAGACGGGCACCCTCGAGCGAGGTAAGATGAGCACACAAAACGGGTATTTCTTTGGCCGCGAGAGCGCACCTAATCTAGATACACCATGACACAATTCACCGCGCCGGCTTGCAGTCCATAACGTAATAAATTTTGCGCAATCCATCCAATTTGCTCAATATGGGCAATATTTGCCGATAGGCAATGATTTTTCATCTCACGCGCATCAAAAATTTCAAGGGAAAACGCAGCGCATGTCATGGGTTACGGCAAGCGAGAGATGATTTCAAAGTTTTGAAGAGAGCTTGTGAGAGGATGCCTGTGATTGAAAAATTAACTAAGACTCGATTTCGGTATTCCCGTTCCTCTCTCCAACGGCGTGAAAAAGGATTCAAATCCGAAAGAGTGACCAAGTTCAAAGAGAAATGAAAATCTGAGATGAATTAAAATGCAATTATTATTTTATTTTCATTTGATTCGCCCTATTATCCGGGGTTGATGATAGAATGACTCTAGAGAATGTTCTGTTGATTAAAAACGTTCACTTCTAGATTGTGTAAATTCTCGGCTTTCCTTATGCTCATCTTGCCCCACCGGTCAGCTCCGATTATTCTCCAAATCACATTATTCCGCACTTTAGGCTTCACGGCTTCGATTCTTCCATTTCAGATCTCTCTGCGAGTCATAAGCAGTTTTCAAAAACACTTTGAAGTTACGTTATCCTTCCTACCCCGCTCTTCTCCCCTAATTCCCTGCACACTTGTTTTATTTGTATTTACTGGTCACCGCATTTTTATAGATTACTTTTATTTTTCTGTGTATTGCAATACCAAGACCAAATCTTGCGATGTTTTTGTAATGAGCAATGGTGAGCGAGTCCATTTATATGTATTTAAACTTTGTTTTTTGAAAGTTAAATTTGGTATTCATCTCTACATACGTCCATATCCACGACAATATCTCCACAGCCTCATCCTACCGAACTTTATTGGTATAACTCCAGAACTATGCCTTTCAACTAGAAATCGAGGCTCGAAATGTCAAGCATCCGCCTTTGCAGCGCAGTCGCGTAAATCTCGGAAATCGGGTCATCAGCTTGCTTCCAACCAAACCCGGTAAAACTGGAACGTCGAATGAGACGTCGATACTCGAGGGTGGCTGATCGCTCTGCAGGCGGGCTGTTTCGACAGGTGCCGCATCTTTCGTATAAAAATAGCAAGCCGGGCGCGCGCCAGTTGCGATAGTTTCCCGCGGATGCCAGACAGGCGTCGAAAAATCGCCACCAGCGCCTCCTTTAAAAAATCAGCTACGCCTCTGGGCTGCGATGCGCGGTGCAGCGTCTGGGACAGCGGCACTCGATCGCCGCGGCCGCAAAAATGCGCTCGAATCACTTTCTCGGGGCGGCGCGCCGAAATGATGAATTGTCGGCCGTGCGATTCGGACGTGCCGCGTATCGCTGAGCCGCTCGCAGCTCTTCGGCGCCGTTTCGCGGAGATGAACTCGCTCGCTCGCTCCATACGCGGAAAGAGAGGCGCGGAGAAGAGCGCATCGATCAGGCTCCGAGCGCGGGCTGCCGCATAAATCGTCGGGTGGCCGAGGGGCCCTCCGTCGCGCGTCTTCAGGAGGCAGGAGCGGAGCCGATCGCGGCTCGGCCGCCGTCGTGCATGCAGATTAACTCTGCGGATGCGACGTCACCGGGGCGGCGAGAGCCCGCGCGAGACTTACAGCAGCGCGATGTGAGCGCGCGAGCGAACGAAAGAGAGCCATCAAAGCTAATCCTGACGAATTGGCGGATCGGCGAGAGTCGCGCCCGCGTGAGCAGTTCGCAGCTAATATCGGGCCGCCTTTCATTGCGCTCCGTTCATCTTTCGCCACTTGCGAGCGACGCGATTTAGCCCCGGGCACACGCACGACTATACACCTGGCTCTGCTGCCCGCCAGCGAGATCCTGTAGGGCTACTCGAGTACATATTTTCACGTAATACGACACGTACGTTACTTGTGACATTTTGTGCTTACTCCTAGGCGTACGACGTGCGCCCCTCGAGTTGCGATAGTGTGCGATTACGCGCCATTGGTACTTTACTCGATGCGGAGTGTTAACGGGTAACTTTCTATGGGCTATTGAGAAGTAAAAGTGCCTATCCATTTGGAAAACAATTGAGAGCCAAAAATTTTGGCATGATATTAGCGCGCTGACTGTTAACCCTATTTCCGCTTTCATGTCGCGCAAACGTACGATCCAATGGGTGCAAGGTAAGATCCTCGCAGTTGCGTATGTGAAAATCGCAAGTGTCGTATGTGCCGTATGGCGTAAAAATGTGTCCTCAGAATACCCGTACTGCACCACAGCCCAGCCCACAGTGAAATGCCCGGCCGTGATAAGATTCGATTCGCTGTTTGCCGTCTGGCCCGTCGCAAGACCGCGGTTCCCCCACAGCTGCTCGGCGCGAGCCCACGATATATCCTATGCGCGGATCGCGCACGTGCACGCGTTCGATTGGCTGTCGGCACCTCTGCAGTCACTAGCACGATCAAAGTACTTTTTTCAAGAGCACTTCGTGTCGCGCACGTCCCACCGCCGATATATGGCCGCGAGCGATCTTTCCACCCCGGAGATTGCGAGCTATATACGCTATGGGGCTGCGTAACAGAGTCGCTCGCACAATGCACTCGATCGAGCGCGACAGCTTCGCTCCGCGTATCACCGATCCGATTTGCTTCGAGGGGAGCCTCTCGTCCCGGCTGCGCGCATCGTCGGAAAGTGCGCCAAGTGAATTTATTAATTTACATACTTTGCTCGCTGGGTCGTGAGTTTCTTTTTCCATTTTCCACGAGCTAGTGCTGATTGAGTCGAGCCGCTTGGATGGGCTCTCGGCAAAGTGCGTCGCGGGCTCGCGACCGGGGAGAGCCGGCAGCGCGCGTCGCCTTCTCTCATTATTCAAACTTATCGATTTTCACCCCCCTCCGAGACTCGTCAGGCCAATCTGTTCCATTTGCAGCCATATAGGTATGAAGACAGTCTGCAGCCGATTGAATACTGGGGTCGAGATGAAAATTATACGTGGCTTTGTTGAGTAGTTTTAGTTATCCCAATGACCTGAAAAGGAGACATTCGCTCAATTTCGCCAATTCACCTCGGCTGCCTACCTCAGCAGTGCGCGCGAGCACACTCGAATAAATGCTCTCCGACATAAATCAGCCTTTGCCACACCGATAAATTCGAGGCGACTTGGTCTCTTTTGCGAGAGCTAAAATACCTACTCTCAGCGAGAGGAGCGGGAGGAGCGGGAGGAGCGAATGGATCGATTCGACAGAGTTGGATTTCGCGCGCGGCGGTGGCGCAGGAATGCACGCGGCTCAATTTACCTGTTTGATGGGCTGCAGTCGGCGCGTTCCTCGTTGCCTCGGAGCGCTGCCTGAGGCCCGAGAACGAATGAATCATTCACGGCAACGGTGCCTCTGCGGATGTCCCCGCGCGCTCAACTGAGTGCCTTAATGGTGATAGATATGACTGTCTGAGACTACTCTCACGGCTCCAGTTGTGCTCCGTGGCGATGAAGCGAGTCGCATTTATTTCACACGAATATGCGCCATGGTTCGTCAGATATATGGTACATCCACTTCCCTCCGAGAGACTGCAGCTGACGTATAATTCATTGGAATTTCAGCGCGCGAGACGCGAATTACAATTTAATTTAGTCAAATGTACACAGCAATGAGACCGGGCCAACAGTTGCGTCGAATTGGACGAGTGAGCGGTTAATTAATGAACGCGGAGAGGGCCAAATATCGCGCTCGTTTGATTGGTTGCGCGGCTCGCAATTTGGTGACACGAGCACGACAGTTCCCCCGATCCAGCGGGAACGGGGCGACGGTCTGTTGCCACGGGGATGCCCAGAGCGCGCCAGGCCGAGAAAATTCGCGAAACGCCCTCGAGTGGTGGTCGCGGAGTTTCACAGTGCCTCGATTTTTTTTCGCGAGCGCATCGATCCCGGAGCAGCGAGCGCGTGGCGTGAAAAGTTCGCGGAGCGGGCCGGGCCTCGGCGGGGCGATAACTCATCGCGGCTCCATTGCGAGCGCGAGCGTATTGGCAAACTAATCCGCGAGCTGCTCCCGAGGCGCGCACCAATAATCGAGCGTTGCCGCCGCTGCTGCGGAGCACTGCAGAGGCCGGGCGTCCGGCTGGTCAGTCGAGCTTGTCGAGGAGGGGTCGCTGCGCCTCGTAGATGTTCCTGCAGGACACGGTCGCCTGCACCTGCTCCTCGGTGCTGTACAGGTGGCGCATGTAGCTCAGCACCCCGGAGCGGCCCACCACGCACGGCAGCGACATGTACACGTCCTTCTCCAGCCCGTGCCGGCAGCCCTGCACACCGACATCGTTAGTCACCGATGCTCACCGATCGTCACCGACGACGCCGAGCCAGCGAGCGCGCTGGCCGCCGCCGCACGCTGCGTTAGCTATAAGCACTTTCGATGCCCGCGATGGGCGTAATGTACGAGTGCGACGCCCGATCACGCGATACCGAGCCGTAGTTCTGCGAACGAATTGATGTGCGGAACGGGAGGTCACTCAGTCCGGGCGGGGATTTTTGATGTTGTCCGACGATATTTCTACTCTCAGTGCTTCCCGAACCACGCCGCTCCCTCTTTTGGGACCGAAAGTCTGTCTCAGAAGAAACTAATACGCGACTATCTTTTCAACAATACAATTTCCGACTGCAGTCTGACATGCAGCTTCACCTGGCTATAGACCACGGTGTGAGACCGCGAAGATTTGATTGTGAGATAAGTGGCAAGAACTCTTGAGTGTGAAGGACGGAGATAGAGATTGTCTCAGCATGCGATGAACCTATCGTCGTCCATCTATCATTTTCTTGAAATGTATAGAGAGATTGTGGCGCATGTAACGATGAAGTAATATTTCTTGGGTGAGATCACGGAGAATGCATCTACCGAGTTGTTTCGCAGTTCTATAAAAAAAAAGATTCTGCGAAGTGTAAAAATGTCCTTCCCCAGTGAAACTTCCATACTATAATCAATGATACTAACTGTATAGATTAACTTAGCAGTGCTTCGGCCTCTCTCTCGGGTCGAAAGGAAGCTACAGAATTGTCTACGAATGAAAAAGTATCGACGCTTTCAGGGCGATCGTCTATATTATTGAAGATGTGTTGGAGCCTGCAGCGCGCTCCACTGGTTCTCTATCTTTGCTCACAGCCAGCCCTTTGTCAGATGATGAATCGAGGATATCCGTCCAGCTCCGCGAAGGGTTATCGATCGAGCGCTATCTATATCTCTCTGAGAGCGCCAAACGCTCGTGGCTCGAGTTTTCGCGGGCCGGGAGGCGGATGGGGGGCACATACGCGTAGGCGGGTGATATAGCGCTCTGGGTATACGGGGGCCGGTCGGGCGCTCGGCGCGCGAGATTCATCGCGGCGAGATTTATCGACGGGTCTAATTGAAGCTGCCGCAGCTTCCGCGCGCGCGAGCCTGCCAGAGGCGCCGCACGGCTCTATATATATAATATAGCACGAGTGCTCGCCTACGACGGGCCACGCTCTCCGCTCTTCGATTCCATCTCGCGCGTCTCTGATTTATGCGCGAGAGCTGCTTTGGGGGTGGGGCGCGCCTACAAGAGGGAGAGAGCGGGCCGAGCAAGGGTTAACGAGATCCCGGCAACTGCCACAGCATTGCACCCCTTCGACGACTATCCCTTTCGTTTTCCCCCTCGCCCGCCGACGCTCAACTGCGCGGAACAACGAGCGCGATCTAGCTCGCGTATAATAGCTCGCATTCCGCCCAAATTTCGGCGAGCACGTAGTTTAATCGGGGGGACGGGTCGCGACGATAATGCTCGGCTAATGCTGCCGCGGTCTCTCCCGGGGGAGGGATCATTACCTCCTGCCTAGGCATACGGGATGACCAATTTCGCCGCTCGACATAACGCCCCGGCGATGCGAATGAAAACCATCAACTGCCCAAAACCTGCTCCGGAGTTTGTTGCATTGACGCGTGAATAAAGATCGTTGCAAGTTCCATAGTGCTTTATAAACTTCTCTATCGCGACACGCAACAAGAGTTTCCGACTCATGCTCTTTGCATTGATCCATACGCTAACTTTCTCTGTCACAGCATCTCCACGCAATCCTCGTTTGTTAATTGAACCACCAAATAATCTGCCCACAATCATTGCCCCCGACAATTGATTTCAGAACATGATTATGTTTTTTGCAATTTCCTCAACAACGTAGCGGATTCGCTCCGATTGACATAGATTTGAATTCGTTTCCCATGATGTAAATATTATTAAGATCCTGAATACGTTGTGAAGGAATCACCACATGCTTCACCAAATGCGTAAACATAAAGTAGCTATCCATTTGCTTTCAATTCTATACTTACATATTTAAATACTCAAAATTGTTCAATCCAATTGTTGTTCAGACGCAAGAACTTTCAATCTCAAAAATGCTTCAGTATATTACTCAAGTAGAATTCATGAAATTGATTTATTAAGGAAGTCCTAAGACGACTATTAGTTTTCGACAGCGATCGTACAATCGTATCCTTCCTTGGAATTTTTGACGACCTTGGCTAAAGAGGCGGACTTGAAAAGGGATTAACTACTTGGACCCAAGGAGTGACAGAGTCTCTTATTTTTGAATTCACTCGAATTAGGTATCAATACAAGCATTGATATTATTGAGGGAGTGTGAGAGTTTTACCTCACCGATATTCATCATTAATTTATTTAATTAAGGATATAGGCAGGTCGAGGTTTGACCAAAACTCGAAATTTTCACAATTTTTTTTTACAATTCATTTCACTTTCTTGGACCCTCAAGAAGTGAAAAAAATGTACGGGAAACCTAAGGGAACGTCTGGTACGTTGTTTCGAGCCCAACTTGAGTAAGACATTTGCAATAGATTTACCGTTTTCCGGGAGAAATCGATTAAAAATCTCCGAATGGTTTCTTCTGTAAAATATTTATCCAAAACTCCCCATATATTCTCTTCGCTAATGCAAAAGATGTTGTTAGAACTTGAAATTTGATCCAAACTAGCCTGGCTGAGTATTCCTTACCGCAATAGTAGACCTAGTAATAGCACGGTATTCCTCTCTAGGATAAAGAAATTCTTGAAGAGAAAATAACGTCTGAACTATATTTCCATAGAACCTGACATGAGACATGTACGTTCAATATTACGTTGGTGTTTATACTTGCTGAAATCAATCGCTCGTATTTATCATAGAGTGTATTTTGTACCTCACGATGATGGACGGAAATAATTATAAACTTGATTACGAAATCATCAAAAATCCTTAGCAGATGCTCAATACAGATGAGCCTTCATTCTCTAGCGTCGGCGCGGCGTATAGGGTCCCTAGATAGCAATGCACCGCAACCATTGTAGATCGACATCAATATCAATAACTTTCCGGTGGATGCTATACTTGATTATACAGTATCATATGATGGCTCTTTCCAAAAGCGAGCATTCACATCTTTATTTGGAATAGGAATAGTCATTGAATTT
>JAPYYZ010005119.1:0-20616 GCA_030522705.1 Eretmocerus eremicus
CATTTTTCACTCGCACATCGACGATTTTGGGCTTTGTGATTTTCTTTTCTTCTCTCTTGCTTTCGTTCGCCGGTTCCATTTTCATACAGATACTACCCGCACTGTAAAGTTTCTCGTTTCTCGCACGCGTGCTCGCATTCATCGTATTTTATGACTTTTTTCAACTTTGTTCTCCTCCCCGACTCCTTTGATTCAGAATAATATCGTTAGCTATTTTACTCGAGGGAACAGTTATCCAGCGCGATGTTCAAGCGCGTTTAAACCTTGGAGGACCGGTACGACACCCCATGAGACGTCATGACCTTATGATGAAGGTAAAATACCCCGCACCCAAATTTTCCAGAATAGTATAGTCTTCTTTGGCTTGAGAGGGCAAACGAAATCAACTTTTGGAGCTCCAAGTCGGCCTGCAGCGATCCGAGTTATGGTCCCTAACCCGGAACATTAGACGATCGATCGAGCTTCCGACACGTAAAAACTGGTCTTATGAGGCCATCGGTTATCTTCTGGAATGAAACACTGTGCATTCGGTTAGGTTTGCTCATCCGCTGTCGCGTCAATTAGTCTAAAGAAATCGACCAAGTGTCGGCGAGGTAGTCCATGTGTCTTTGACTCCGTAAAATCACTTGAATCTTCAAGATAAACATTTTTTCTCCAGGACTATTAATTGGAGGTACTCTTCTCTGCTAGAACTAGCGCTATCTTGTTATCAAAGACCAACAAGAAATATTGAAAAAGATGTAGAATTGAAATTCCTGTGAAAATTTTGATAGAAAAAGTCGAATCCTGTCGAAAGTTTCCATAAAAAATTCGTGAAAAGTAATTTTCTCGTTTTTCTGGATATTATGACCTCCAGAATTATAAAACTCATTCGATAATTCAGAAGAGATAAAAAAACAACCTTCCAAGGTTTATCCCAATACCTTACTTACTTATCGAAAAATGAGAAATTTTGTATTTGGGGTGATTCACGCCCCATATTCGGTCGGTCCCGTTAAAACTGCACTATTTTGACTCCAAAAACAGCGGAGGAGGAAAAATCGGCCAAAATTCATTTTTGACAGGACCCCTCGGATGCTTTCAAAACTTCTATCTAGTGGTAATTCTAGTCATTCAAACGACACTTTCATCGGTTCTGTGATGATAGATGCGACCCAGTCCAGAGGAACTCCGAAACTCTGCAAGATTTTTCCATGATACTGGCATTTGACGGAAGAAGTAGTCTCATAATTTTTAGTGATGACCGATCCGATTTTCCGAATAGAGGATACTTTTCCATGGTAATATGTATTAAAAAAAATATTCACGAGATACTTATGTCAAGTTGGGCTCGATACCATCTAGTCACGATACTAGTGGGTTTTATTTTGCAGTGAAAAAATGTCAGCTTCTTGTCACATCTGTCGGTAATGCGCAATCTACGACCAGAGTAGAGGTAGATTCCCAAACTTGAATCCTTCTACATGCAGCAATTCTGTGAATATCGCGAGAATTTGGCAAAGTCCATAGGACAAAATCTCGACCATGACCATACGCTCAGAAAAAATTTTAGATTCCTGTTTCTGTGATAGATATGCTATATCACGATCAGATATTGAGATTCCATGCTGTAGACGTCGATTGGGGGACATGCCACGATACTGGCTTTTTGCCTGGGCTCAACGGGAAATAGATTATCCCTCTAAAAATTATTGTGCCACATACTTTTCGACAGAATACACCGTGGAAAAATAGTAGACTGGAAATATTACTTCATTTTCCATGATTACTGGCTCCGGACAGCTCATAGTGCAGTTTCAACAGAATCAACCATTTACGTTATTATTTCGAAGCGTGTCCGTTACAGGTTCAAAGCTGTCATTTTTATTATTTCATTGGCCATTATTTGAATTTTCTTGATAAACATCGGATGACCGTCATGTCAGAACCAATAGATATTCTCGAGCGCAACACAGGATCATTTTTTCAATCTTGAAAATTTCTCCAATTTTCGCTTCTGAACGTCCTAACTCAGAGGAGTTCAAGTCATGGCTGCGTGAAGTACATGCTTTTTCCAACGGTAACCTTTATCAAGTAGGACCGTCATGACATGGTTTGAACGGTCAACATTCACTTTTAGTTAGGGCAAACCCTTGGGGTCTGTTTATAGGCACTTTTGTAAAGGAAGTCGAGGGCTTGGATGAAATTCCAAAATGCCAATTCCCACGGAATAGAAAAGTGCTTAGAGTGCCACTAGGTTATTTGATTACTTGTGCGCAAATGGAACTTTTGTATCGGACGATTTGTGCAAAATTCGTGCGGACCCTCCCATATCAGCGTCATTTCTGACAACAGAATAGTATAGTACATCATAGTTATAGTGTTTCGAAAATTCCTTTTTTTCCCGGATGAGAGCTGAAAACGAAGTTTTCGGCACGACTTCGGGGAAGGACACATTTACGTAATGAGATTTTGTAGAGTGTTTTATAGGATAAAAGCCCGGTAATGCGTTTTTTCACGAGCGAGAGCCGGTGCAAAGGCGTGAAATAACGCGTTTTCAGGCTTTGGTCCTGTAAAATTATAACAACGGACGCCGATAGTTTGTTTCTCCCGATGGACGTTGCTCTAACAAAAAGACTTTATCATCGTAGCAAATCGAGGCTTCAGGATCGAAAACAACCATACACTCAAAGTCCTTGTCATCAAGATTTTATAATACAAATAAAATCGTGCTCAAAGCTGCGATTTCTGAGTTTGAGTGCTACAGTTGCATCTTCCAGTGAGAAAATCTTTCCTTGATGAAAACAAGATGACCAAGATGATATTTCCATAGCTCTATATTTCAAGATGCATTTGGGACTGATGCGAGAGCAAAGAAGATTCGTAACAATATTATAGATCAATCAGAATCTTCCCCATCTAGTCACTCACATTGCTTTATTCATGCGTGAAAGACCATATCTGTGCTGGATGCAGAATTATTCATCCGCAGCATTTATCATGCTGAACAGCCACTAAAGTATAGCTCAAAAAAGATACTCCTCGAGGATTCATTACACATTGAAAGCGTACAAGTTGGGTATCAAGTGACAAATTGAGAGTGCCTAACCATGTAAGATCTCAACAACCAGGCACCAAACCATTCTTTCAAACCCGCAGCAAAAAACATGCGCGCTTTCGTGATCCCCTTCACAGTACGTCGTATAAGAGTTTCCCCTCAATCGCTCCGTACAAAGCAAGATCCCGGAAAACCCAGCTCGCAATGATTCGATCGAGATCGCCTGCAATTAATCCTCACCCCCCACCAAAAAAAGCTCCGACTCCCGCAAACTCAGAGCATCTCACCATTACTCTCTCACCCTCGTCTCTCGCCCCTCGTAACATCGCCAAGCTTTTCAACAGCGAACAGCCCGCAATCATCGCGGCAAATTCATTAAGGCCCCTCTTTTTCTCGCTAAAACCATTCGTCTCCGCATTTTACTAATCGCTCTCTGGTACTTGCACACTATTCGCAAGCCGCACACCGAGGCGCGTATAAGAAAAGGATAGCTCTCGGAGACAGTAGTGGGAAACGCATCTCGAGCATACCTTGCTCGTCGGTCTGGCAGCTCTCCAAGAGCAGGGCCGCCGCCGCGATCGCGAGCAGCGTCAACGTCCCCGGCGGCGCCATCCTCCACACCTATCTTCGCTTATTTCTCCTTCCTTCGATTCTCCTATTCCTCGGTTTTCCACCCTCCGCAGTTCTTCAGAGATCAATCCTTCGTCGATCCATCATTCTCGGCTGGCTGCCGCGTTGAGGTAAGGGCGTGAGAGGCTCGATGGCTCTATTGAATTTTTGAATTTCCCGCGCTCGGAGCTTTTGGCGCGCTTCGGTCTGGACGCATATCGCTGGGTGTGTTGGGGCGGCTGCTCCAGACGCGAGGTTATTTGTAGGCTGAGAGTTTTGGAAGGTGCGCTCGCTCGTATCTTTGAGATCTGAAACAGAGGGGAAGCGAAAGTTATATTAGTAGTGAGATGGTTTGGGGCGACGTGGAGATGAGTTGGGGCGCGGAGTGGGAGAGAGGCTGAATTTAGAGACGCCGATGGGTATCGGGACCGCTGAAATTGAAAGCTTGCGGGAATGAGCGAGCGGTTTCGCGGGAGATGAGGAGATCCGAGTGAGAAATGAGATGAGTGTCGGGACGGATTTGTTTGGTGGATAAGACTGCTCTAACTAGTTTGTATAAGGATGCGGGACGAGATCAATCGGAGCAAAATTTGGGATGGTGGGAGATGATGGATGTTTTTTGATTTGTTGGCAGGGAGCTGTGCCAAAAAGATGAGTAAGAGCTTCGCAAGGATATTTAGGGTAATCCTTGCGATTCATCTCTCGGCTCAGTCATTCGAGACTCTTGAGAGTTATGGATCAGCTCTTGCGTTTGTATAATCGTGGATAGTTGCATATATTCTCAAGATCAATACGAGATACTTCTGACAAGAATTTGAGGTTATCACGAATTTTGAGCAGAGCACCAGTTTGAGTTTTTCAAATGATCCGTGTCCGTGGATCATTAAAGGTTGCTCATTAGAGCTCGATATAATGCGACTTGAATCGGAGTCAGATTGGCTGGTTCAATTCGTGATTTGTTCAGTCCAATACAGTGATAAAATTTAGGGTAACGTGGAATTATTTTTCAAATGGAGTCATCCCAAAATACGTTGGAGAGACGGGTTGAGTTACTTTTTAGTACGAGTAGTTTTCATGCAAAATCTCATTTAAGCAAAGATTATTCACCATTACCACACGAGTACAATTATGGCCATCCCTTAGTAGAGTACATGAAATTTATGTCGACAGTGTTGAACACTCATTTGATTCAAATTAAATAATATATGATGATCTTGAATATTGATCGAGCTGTTTCCAGTTACAGACGGAAATTTTTTTCAAAATCTTTGAAGGTACATTTACGAGGTGCAAAATTTTTTCAGCGACATTTTCTAAGGCTAACAGTCTAAAATGTGAGGGAACGAGTCCCTTTGACCCATTTTTCTTCATAGTTGGCGTGTCACGCGTAACCGCAGCAAGGTTGACGGTAACTTTCACTCAATTACTCCCGACAGGATTATGAAAGCTCTATGAGCCTCCAAAAGCCATTCATTTTCCGCAGCGCTTTGACTAACTTTTCCTGACCAAGATCAAATTAAACACGTAGTTTCCCTTTAGCGCGCCGTTGATTTTTTTTCCACACTCTTCGAAATGAACTTCCAAAGCACCTCAAGAACCATCAATGTAAAACACAGAGGTTGAAAGCTCGCGGCATAACTAACAAAGAGATCTCGAACCCGAGCTTGCAGCGCACCTCTCCATTCAAATTATCAAGCTTCGATCAGAATTCTCCATCCAACACCCCCTCATAAGAAATCTTCGAATCAAAGCTTACTTCAAATAACAAAAACAGCTCGCTGCAACCACTCAGTCCCGAGCTTTCAACCGTAAACGTCGCAAGCTCGACGGTTACATCTCGCAATCGCCGCAAGCTCCGAGCGCGTCGCTTTCTTCGGTTCGCACTGGATCACTCGTATCTCTCGGCGTGGCTCGCGCGCAAATTTGTGGAATCCCCGAGCGCCAATTACCCCACCAAATGGCCAATTAGGCGACGCTCGGAGCAGCGAAGCGCGCGGTGTACACCTGCAAGCTCTCGAGCGGCCGGAGGATAAATCCTGGCTAGTGGCCAGAGCTTGCAGAGCGGAGAGGGCTTCTGAGGCGAGCTGCGGAGATCGCATATCGCGCGTGTAGTGGAACTAGATGCGATGGAGGGATTTGGTGCTGACTGTATTGATATTCGAGAGTTACGGATGAGCGCTTGATTCGAGCTCATGAGAGGATGTGGTTGGACAGGTGGTTTATAGATCCCTGGAGCTTGTACCGTTCCTCTAATTCGTCTCTTCTTTTTTCTTCAAAATTTGTGGAAGTTATTGGTTGAAACGAGAATCTTTTCGACTCCATTAAACGCATCTTGACGACAAAATATGGGAAGGTTTTGAAGTAACCAGGGGAAGCCGCGACTTCTTTAGATTGGAACTGCGACAAGAGCCTCCTTCTATAGAGTATAGAGTAGGACTAGTCAATCAATCGTATCAATTTTGATAACCTTAATATCAGACACTCAATAGCTGTATCTCGGAACACGGAGCCTACGGGACTGAAATCTTTCGGGATAACTTCATTTCTCATCAAAACAAGCAGATTCTCAACTTTTTGGCCGGGTCCGTAATCCGGAAGGTTGGGCCTCTCCTTGTGAGTGTGAGAGATTGTATCTGTGGCTCATATTTGCAAATCAAGAATGGAGTAATTCTTGACTCATTGGCAAACTTTGAACCTTAATTTTTTATCAATGCTGAACAAGAAATATTCATTGACACATGTCATGACATCATGATGCTATAATCAATGATAACTTCAGGTTGTTGGTATCTGCGGATAAAAAATGTGGATATAAAAGTGACTCTGGCATTGTTCCAGAAAAATTAAAAAATATAGATATCTGGTGGGATTTTTTATCTCGCAGTTTCTAATTATCGAGCGAATTGCAGTGTAGTAGCCGGGATATAATTTTTTAAATTATTTATCGAATTCATCATTGAGAAGAACATCACTGCAAACGTTTCTATCTGAACATTATTTCGATCATCTTTCGAGACTTGCAAAATCACGCAATACACGAAGAGGAATAAGGTTTCGAGGCTCAAATCGCCGTTTCCTCAACAAAATGATCTCTGGACTTAGCCCCTCCCTCCCGCGAGCCCTTCATCCGATTAGCTCATTATTCCACTCCTCTTCAATTACTAAGAGAGTTGATTTGAATTCTCAAACAGTCGACTAAATAATTTACCTCTCCATCAACCCAAATAATAGAACATGATCTTGGATATGGTCAAATACTGTCCGTTCGAGTACTTTGTTGGAATAAAACCTTGTTACGTGATGATACTGACTCCATGTTTCCTTCCGTATTAGATAAGGACAATCTGGTTCTAGATGATAGAAAGATTATCCCTTACATTAGCTCTAGCCCAACTCACCCGGCACCAAAATTCCACGTCCCACAAAAATTCCACCCCCCAAACCGCCCCAACCGCCCCACCAAACGTTCATCCAACCCACACAAGCTCCACCCCCGCGTAATATTCCATCTCTCGCGACTCTCGGCCTCATATTCCACCCGCACTTAACCCCTTGGCCGCGTGTCATCAAACATTCAGCCGCAGGCGGTTCTCGCTCTGAATCGCGGCCAGCCGTGGGCAAACATCGCATCTGCCTCTCTTCGCACACTGTGCAACACCAAGATGAGCCGAGCACGGCCTCTCGAGCCCTCGAAAGCTCGACTAGACGCTTTCGGACGTCCGCGTCAAAGCTCGCGTGTATTCCGAAAGCTCCGAGTACATCCAGCGGATCGTTATTCCACGAGCTGCTGCTGCTGCTGGTGAATTTCGAGTGCAAAGCGTCCCCGATGCTAATCTTTGAATGGGTGGGTGTATGTAGGCTATCGAGCGCCGATGTGTAGGCGTGACAGATGCGCAAAGGGGAGTGTACACTCGGACGCTTTTGAATATTCAGAGCTTTGCGCGCCGCGAGCTAAGCGCCATTGATGATTCCCGATTGTAGAAGAGAGGCAGGCGGTTGGGGTGGCTGCGGGCGCATCGAGTTGCGCTAGATGCATGTCTGATTCTCGCTACGCGACAAGGTAACTCTCGTCGAGAATGAGTTTTATTCGAGGTTGGCTCCGATTTGGGGATTTTTGTCGCGTTTATTGCAGAGAGTCTTCTGGGCTCTCGGATGCATTTTTGACCCTCAGGATGTGTTTCAAATTTGAAGAGTGTGGAACACTTTTGTTTTCTTATCCTTCGCTCTTTTACGAATCAGTGGTTACCCTCTGCTCGTACGCCAGTATGGTATTTACGCTGACAGAAACTTTCCAGAATTTTGTTTAGATTTTCCGGATGTGTTTAAAAACAATTTGTTCAATGTGATGGACACAACCAGTTCCACTTATCGGCAGCTGTTTCCACAAGACTCATCGGAGAGAGCTGAAAAAGTTTTGAGCAATCTCATTCGAAGGAAAATGTAGGACCACAACTGGAGTCTCATAAAGGAGAGAAAAATAAGAAAATTTCTCAGAGTTTAGTTTTCATGTCATCATCATGTTTCTACTCGAAACGCCCATCCTGTGAGTCAGAAATGCATTTCGGATCCCGCAAGATTTTATGTAGCGAACGGCGTATCAGACAAGTTTTCATTGCTATGTTGGTACATCGGATCTCTTCCTCGGACCGCTGTGTTCTTTTTGTTGGTACTTTTCCGATTCGTCCGAATGGATATTTTTGATATCGAACAATTTCGTTTCTCTGAATGTTTCGTCAAACAAAAGATAAAAATCAATCAATTACTCTGATCCCGGCTACTGAGAAAATATACTAATTAATCGTGAGAATCGAGTAAAAACATCATAAAATATTACGTTTTACGCAAATATGAGAGATCCCGTTTTCCCGATTTCCGAGTATGCCAATTCTCATGTATGCATAAGCTGCCGGATGCTCTAATTAATGAACTCGGCCGAGGATTCGTCAAAAAAGCCGAGATCTTTGATTTTCACAAAGAAACAGAATACCTCCGAGAATTACATCTCGGTACTCTCTAGCTATTAAACTCACTCCGATTCCCAGAAACCTCAGCTAAAATCGGCGTGTCAGCGTAACCAAGCGATGACTCCCGCAAAATTAAAAAATAGAATCTCCGCGGTGTAACGTAAGAGTCATCAGCTGCGCAAGCTCTAATTAGCTATTGGTTTGCTCATTTCAGCGAGGATCTTTTTTCCTCATCGCTTCGCGTACTGTCAAACAACCTGGCGCCATTCAAAGTGCCTATAGATTTAACGGAAGCAGAACGAGGAAAAAGGAAAAAAGAGAGAGAGAGAGAGAGAGAGAGAGAGAGAGAGAGAGAGAGAGAGAGAGGCAGAGAGACTGGCGAAGAGAATGAAATTCCCGAGAGCGTGATTTCGCAAATTGCCAGGAGGGTCGCGGTGAGAGTCAAAGTGCGCGGATGAAATTGAACCTCGTTTCAGCAAGTTATACACTCTGGGAGTATAACGAACTCGGCGCGCGAGTCTGCCCGGGGCCGAGACGTCGCATTGGAGAACGAGAGGGAAATCGGTCGATATGTCTGGTTCATAATTATTGAAGGCTCCGTCGATTACTGATAGTCTAATTATACCAAATGCATGAATCGACATCGGTTTACGCTATCACAGACGCATTTAGGGTCATTGAATTTTGGAATACTCAATTGAGAGACGAGTACCTTTTCCGCTTTTGAATTTATGATGGATGAATAATTGTCTGGTAGATGAAATATTCAAAAACATCCAATGATTTGAGATTTTTGGAGGCCGTATTGTACATATTTATTCTGTGCGGTATCTAGTCGCGAGATCTTCGATCAGACGGTCGGAT
Source organism: Eretmocerus eremicus (assembly GCA_030522705.1). Lineage (NCBI taxonomy): Eukaryota > Metazoa > Arthropoda > Insecta > Hymenoptera > Aphelinidae > Eretmocerus > Eretmocerus eremicus. The sequence continues at coordinate 9,475 of JAPYYZ010005119.1, forward strand.
AGAATAGTTGATATCATAGTCATAAAAAAATTCAGCGCTCTCCTCGGAGTTATGTTGGGAAACTTCTTCTTCCCTTATGGTATTTGAATTTGTTACTGGGATGCTACGGAATAAATCATTGAGGACTGATTTAGGAATTTTACGATGCAATTTTTTTTTCTTTTGAGGAGCGAACTCGCGAACGAGAACTACATGTCAGATAGCTTGAGATTGAGATGCTACCTACAAAACATGCGGCAACAGGCTTAAGCTCCATCTAGGAAAATAATTGTGTTTCAGAAGCCTCTACATCATCTCCATGAGGGCCATTTTTTAGCATCGGAAAAGCAAGATAATGTCGTGAAAGACCGAGATTAGTGTTTTTTGTGAGTTTGATATTGCTTATCTTGAAATCTTGGCGTGATAGGTAGATTTTGAATTCAACCTCCTCAAACTGTAAGTCTAGAATTACTCTTATTCCTTTGAAAAGTTGACTAAAGGTTGAAATTCGTTCAAACTAACGAAATTTGGCAAATCTTGTGTATTACTTATCCATATTTTGACGTGTCAGACTCCATCTTTTCTAGGTAGTATTAGTAACCTTGGATCTTGCATGTTTCACATAAATCTCGTCCAGCAGGGTGATCAAACAAGCCCTCGGAAAACGTTAAAGATCCCACCATTCGAAACAAAGAGAATCGCGACTTGGCGCTCTTCAAAACAATGCGTAACTCTTAATACTCTCGGCCCTCCCAACTTTGTTCAGAAATTCAGACGCGCTCGCTCAGATAAAGCAATCCCGAGCTTGCGAAAAATTTTGCGCTCGGGCAAAGCCTTCTATAATTAAGAGGTCGTCTCTGAGCTCGGCAAACTCAAACGAAGCGCCAGCCAAGAGGAATAATTTGCATTTTCGTGGCTCCCTCTTCAGACTATCGGACGCTTCTCAAAGCTTACCAGAAAACCAGACAGACGAACTTCCCTGTCCCACTCTTTTCCCACTCGAAGCTCTCAAAATTTCAAACGAACCGGGTATACAACGAAAGCTCTGCTCGTCTTCAAAGTTCTCCTCTCCTCCCGGATTTCGGATACGATCTAGACTTGTTCCTCGCGGCGTTTCATCGGTCGCTAGAGCGATTTTTTTTGAACGCAGTTTCGGGATGGATACTAATTCAGCTTATTACTCGTGGTAAATTGATATCGAGGGAGGATTTGAATTTTCTCAGATTCTGCATAGCCCAGAGAGGATTGGTGTGTATAATCGAAGAAAAAAAAATTGAGTCTCTGTAGTCTGTTTGTGCGGAGAGAGTGAGGGAAAAACGATTGAATATTCCGGAATATAAGAACTTGGAAGAGAGGAATCCAAGAGTCTATTGGAAGATTGGTGCTCCACTTTGGCCCCAGATCGCTGCCGAGTGGAAAATGCACCAAAGGTAATCTTATTGATTCGACGTGCCTCAGAATCAGATCGCGGCGCTCTTTCTTACTCTGTATACTCGCAGTGATGGTGAATGCATGATTCGATATGATGTTTTCTCGCATTGCTTCCTACGTTGGTCTTTCCTCGTCTCTTCCACCGCAAGTCAAATAAACGATTGGAATTGAGTAGTTCTGAAAGTGGTTCGACAAGACAAGTTGAGGGATTGAATTTCCCCGACAGTAAAGAGCTCATCGCTCAATTATCGTCTCCATGAATTTACGATAGATATCGGGTTTTTGATCATCTGTGCACATGCCTGGACTAATTTTGCAAGGATTAAAATGCCAGAATTATAATCTGTACGAACTAACTCATTTTCATTTTTTGATTGTATTTTAGTCAACTCGTTCTTAAGACAATAATTCGGTGTGAGAAGACGAGTTTGACCTTTTTTGGTATTTGTTGGGCAACAGAAAATTCTAGAATTCTCTTATTCTATCGATTGTAAACAATTTGTTGGATCAAATTCTCGCTACGGCAATAAATATACTCATAGTTCTTCAAGAGATTTTTAGGGTCCGCAGTTTTTCTTATTGCTACACGAGCGGCACATGACTCTCTTACGAATACTCGTGATATGTACACGATCACATGACTGATTGCTAACAAAATTGCGAAATTTTATCTAAGCAGCTCCTTAAGAACATTAGTATGTATCTGCTTTTATTTGCAATTCAGGAGGATCATTCATAATGTATACGTTTATTCTCATTTTTAGGTCTTCTCTTCCGCACTTCTGGGAATCGAGAATCTCATCACTTCTCGGCACTCAAGTCGCGTGCATGACATTGTCTGATTTTGGTCGGGATTTATCAGACCTTGAAAACTTCAATGTAATCGGTGGATGCTTCCTAAGATCAGAGAAAGCTAGCCAAAAAATAAACAACTTATCGATCCATACATAAATCCGGACAGCTGGGAACGTCGTTTATGTTCTCAGCTATTTCGTGTATTGAATCCCCTAAAAAATGTTACTAATTAATCAAATTCAGTAATTCATATTGTTTTACGCACTTTACACTTTGCTCTGTATTATGCATTTTATATCAGATCTCCAACCAACGAGACGTTTATTCCAGATTTGTTCTATAGTATTTGTACGTACAAAAGTTGGGAACTCATAACACAACTTTCGAGGTACGGAATTTTCTCAATCAAATTTTGAGTGAAATGAGTTTCAAAAGTTCTCCAGGGCAGTTCTCAAACACTATTCAGCCATAAAAATGCAAGTACAATATCTGGATCTCACCACTTTCCCCTCAAATATCTCCAGGCCCTCGACGTTCAAAGCGAGCTGCCCTCAGAGAAGGATCCGTCGCCGCGCTGCGAGCGAACTTTGAAGCAGTAAATTCCACTCATGAAACGATATCCCGCGTATACTTACAAACCCCCTCCACTTACGGAACCTCTTTTGAACGCACAATATACGGTATAACTCGCTTCATCAGAGAGCGAGTACTCGACAAACACCATTCATAGATAAAACGGAGATCTCGAGTATGGGTTTGGCCGCACTTCCGCTAGCTCGGGGCGCTCGTTTGATAAATCAAAGCTCGGCTAGTCACACAAAAGTATAAAACACACTCGAAACTCGCCCCGAGCGCCAATCGTATATTCGTCCGAGGCCCCATACTGCAAATACATGTATTCGCGTAGGTAATACGTGTATTGTACATATATCCATACTCGAGCGAATTTTACCAAAAGCTCCGAACACTCAAAGCTCGAACACACCTCACCAAAAACCCGCTCTATATACAGAGCCGCATAGCTTCCGGCGCCGCGACTCCGCTTCGCACCCACACACCGGGCGTACGCAGCGGAGCTTGCAAGCTCACTCTCTCGCTGTCAAGCTTTCCCGAAAATTCAAAACGGAAGGGACCATCTCGAGCACAATGCAGACTCAACGCCCTGTTTTTCTCGCCCTTCCGACCTTTCCGACGCAAGCTCGCAAGCTCTCTCGGCCGTCCGACGACGCCAAGTTTTTCACGCACCGCGGGAAAATTTTTCGCGCGAGAAAGCTCCTCTTTCATCTCCGCAGCGTGAATGTATATAAGGAGAGGCGAGATGGGGGCGATTAATGCCGCGTCAAGACGCTCGTCTCTCGAGCTTTTGCGAACGTGCTTTATTATATACGCTAGGGTGTGTTGGTGTAAAGGTGTATATGGGGTGGAGGACGGCGTCTTGAAGAGCGAGTGCTCGATCTTGCCTTCTCGCGCTTATGTGCTCTTGCTAGGGTGGAGGGTGAGAGATGCGCGACGCCCTTGTTTTTTTGAAGGGGAGAGACGACGACAACGGCGGCGGATGACGAGGTAAACAGATGCACTTGTGTGATCGTGGGGGCTCGCTTGATTTTCGAGAAAATGTAGGTCTGGAGGTGCGGATAGGGGGTAGCTTTGGAAATTCGAGGTGGATTTGAGATTGTGTTTTTTCCGAGGTTTTTTGGCTTTGCAAAATTTGTACCAATATAAAGTCGGAGTGATGAAAGAGGAAAAGTTTGATTTAGAGTTTTGCGATAGTTGATGGTGATGTGAATACTGCGTTGGAGAGTGTTTTATTGATGGATTCTTATTTTTCATTGAAAGCTTCGTTTAATCAAGAGCTTGGCGAGATTTAGGGATTTTAATATCGAAAGAGTGAGCGAATATTTTGAGAAATTTAGGAACCAAATTTGAGGAGGGAGAAAATAACAAGAAATTATGCGAAGGGAAAAATTACAACGCTTGCGGAGCTGAGCTTGAATTTTGAAACCTGATGTAGCCGCGTGAGGTCGAACTTTGGAGCCCTTTGAAACGCGAACAAGAAACTTCTCGTATTGGCCAAGTATGGTTCAAGGATCAAGAGAAGGTAACAAGGACCTTTAAAATGAATAAGACGCCAATATTAACCACTAGGGACAGTGAGAAGTTTAATTTTTTACCAGACCAAGAGAAAAGCTGTGAAAAAAGTTTAGAGTCCTTTTCTATCAAAGCCCTCCTTTCTGTATTGAAATATTTATCGCCGACCTGCATATACCAAGTTGCAATGAAATATTGAAGTTTATCAAGGAATGTGATTTGTATATCTGATCTTTGCATGTAAGAAGTCTTGAGCCCCTTGTAAATATCATTGTAATGTTTTTCTAGAATAACTGTTACTTTCATTTTTATATTGATTATATTCAACTCAATTTTGTATTAATACTGTATAGGCAATGCCTAAATAAGCCTCCTGTAGAGGTTTGAATGGCTCTAAATAAAAAAAAAAGTTTAATTTTTTTTTTCAAATTAATCTGACGGGCTAAAATTGAAATTTTAGCGACTCTGTGAGACAGTAGGGGTATTCATTTTTGTCTCTGGAATGTGTAAAATCATTGCCTGTGTGAGATTTTACAAGATGGTGATAGTACGCGAATTTCTGATATTATTAAGTAGAATAAATTGAGATCAACATACTACAAAATCCAAGTTTAAAAATATCTGGATAGATGAAAACACCTCAAATACTTCACGCTGTAAGTTTTGGGAAATTACCAAATGTTGTAGCAATACAACAGTCTGTAGCAGTACGTATATTTTTCTTCCGGAGATTAATCAATATCGGGCCCACGAAGTGAATAAATTCAGCTTAAATCGCGATTGCATAAATCGATCAAATGAACAGCTGCGATCAGCCTCTGTTTCGTACCTCATAATTATTTGAGTAAGAATGGCTTGAAATGAAGTACGAATTTATTTTGATGGAATGACGATAGTTAAGTATCTACAATACTTTGCAAAATTATTCAATTATTCCAAAATCCTACTTATCGTATTGAGAATTCTTGAATTTCATTCGACACGTTTGCAAAAGTTGATTCTTGTATTAATTAGTTTAACTTGAATTCCATGCAAAAATTTATATCAATTGATTAAATCTTTATTTACATTTATGGAGAAGTGTATATAGGTATAGTGAAAAGGTCCCTGGTTGTAACAAAGAACTCTCTTTCCCCAGATGCACGCAGGGTAAAATTTACCTACCGTATCGGTGTGCGTTAGCACTAAAATGAAAGTTGAAACTGCTACCGAGCGCTCTTGCCACAATAAAAATCCATATGAAGCGGCTTGTTTGAGTAGTCATAAAGATATGCCTTCCATCACCCTCTACCCACGAATCTCGGATACAGCAATATACATTGCTCACAGCCTCGAGAGATGAGCTTGAGTCGAGGAGTGAAATATAGATGCCCACTTTACATTCACTCGCATATCACCTCGAGAGGTTCACCCACAATGTATCGCTCAAAAAAAGAGGCTGTAGAACGGATGCGAGACACTCAAACGACGCACGGTGGCACCAAACTAATTTACGATGAAAATTTCTGCAACTATTTTTCATTATCCTGTGATTGTCCTTCAGTTAGGATCATAATTGTCTGAATTGATGTTTCCGAGAAATCGCAATTTTATTAATGAAACGACAATGGAAGTAGTTCAACGAAGGTAGACATTCGAAATTTTGATCGAGGTGGAGCGGTGATGGGAATGAACAATGTATGGAAGCAGACTCATGATATGAAAAAGGAAGATTCAGAAGTATTTTCAGAAGAGCAACTATTTTTTCATTATTCTGCGATTAACTTTCAGTTAGGATCATAATTGTCTGAATTGACGTTTCGGAGAAATCGCAATTTTGTTAATAAAACGATAATGGAAGTAGTTCAACGAAGATAGACATTCGAAATTTTGATCGAATTGGAGTGGTTATAAAAATGAACAATGTATGGAAGCAGACTCATGATATGAAAAAGGAAGATTCAGAAGTATTTTCCTCTAATTGCAACAAGTTTAATCATCAAGGATTCACCGAAATTATAACACTAGACTTCACAGGATGAAAATGACTCATAATCGAATGAATTCAATAATTGTATCGATCTAGGGTAGATATCTGAGCATGAATTAATTGTAAGTATTGATCGTTAGTTGAGCCTCAATCAGAATTGGAGAGTGATCAAAAATACGCTTTTTCTGAGAAGGAAATAAAATTTGACTCGAAACAGAAATGGAGCCATTCAATAAGAGCTATTGTGATCTACAGAGCTGAGGCACTCCCTTGGCACGCACTCTTTCTTGTAATTTGACTGAATTCTGCAGGGACGTTAGGTAGCACTTGGTTATAACCAGCAGACAAGCTATATATAAAATCCGCATAGAGTACATCCGAAATTCTCACAAACGATTTAAATTATGCTGTTCAACTTTTTGAAGCACTTTGAGCGAATTAAGCGGATCATATGAGGCTGTTTCCTGGATGAAAATGAGATGAAAATTGATTATGATAATTGACATATTGATTCTTCTCTGAAGGTTCGTGTAACCATTCGGTTGATTCGTCTACACTCAAATATATCTGCGATTAGAAGAGGAAACTTGCAAATGGCAAGTTTTTTCTTTCTATAGTCTTGTGAGTTTGGTCCAAAATATATTGTGTATCCTACGCCAATGGAAGTTTCTCAACTCTCTGAATATATTTGATCGAGTATCTAGATTCTTACGTGATAATTTGCGCAAGTTCTAACGCAAAATTATGACAGAAGAGACCTACTTGTTATGAGCATCAAGGCACTGAAAGTTTTTTATCGAAATATTACTCCTCGAAACGGAATCTACAAAGATATAATAATAAGGTCATGTGAACTCAAAAGCCGTGTTTTATATCCAGATATTTCTTATTACTCGCAAACGCACACAAAATCAGATGAACACTAAAAGCTTTCGTGGCAAGTTACACCGCTTTTTTTGCTACCGAAAATACAGGCATCCCTCCGTATCCGCGGAGGTAGGCAACAGCAAGGTGCCGCGAATACGAAAACCGCGAATAAAAAGTCATTGTTCCTTTGGGAAATGGGGGTTACTTCACAGTTTCGGAGGAGGCGGTCGATTTATGGGAAATAATTTCGAATTTACTGTGTTTCGTACATGACAGGATGTATAATAACTTTTCAACCATATCCGTTACTACTTCTGGAATGATTTTGTTATCATTGATTGTCTAGCTAGCCTAGGATTATATCTTTAGAGAAGAGTGCTAGCAATCTTTTAAATAAGTGTTTGATGCTCAAACTCCGAATTTTCGCTTAGTGCTACTTCGTTTTTCGTCGATTTACATCACGTCTCTCTTTCTTTTATAACTTTTCTTTAAAGATTTCTTTTAGTTTGAAGCCGTTGTCTTGAGGAATTTCCCAAATTCTCTCGTAAATTATCATAAAAACTACAAGAGTATGAAGGTTAGTCAGGTAAATAATAACATAGGAAGAGATTGACGTAAAATCAATAAGCAAAACCGCGAATAAAAAGTCCGCGAATACAGAGGGATGCCTGTACTGCGAATCGGTTTCGAGAGTAATTGCTGAATTCATGATATAATATTCGTCGCTATGGAGTTATGACCACATGATACGCAATTCCAAGTATCGCTCGCTCGCTTCACTACCATTCCTCCAATTTCTCCGAAGCCCTCTATGACGAAATAATATTCATTGAAGGGAAATTGAACGAGATATTTTGTACCCATGTGGCCTCAAAATCGGGGTTCTCAAATTCCCTCACACAAATACACACACAAACGCACATGGAATCAGATGAACGCAAAATGCTCTCGCGGTAGAGTTGCGCCACTCTCTGTATCTCGAGAGCGCAACAAATTCAAAATTCGCGCGCTCCGCGCGAGAAAATGCGAAATTCACGATAAAATACTTGTGCGATACTTTCGAGCTCATGCTCACACGCATCGCATTCTCCTATAATGTGGTATATTCGCTGGATAATCCAAACGCGCGAGAGGCGATATCTCTGTGCGCAGTGAACAATGAGCTTGCGAGCTTGCGCGTGTATGCACATCGCAAAGGTGCGTCGGACAGCGACGGAACGATAATAATTGGATGCAAGCTCGGCGCTTGAAATTTTTCCAAGCTCCTCCTTTGTGATATACGCCTCTTGCAGAGCCTTTTTCTCGTTTACAAAAAAATCTCGATACCACGCAAACTTTATTCGCTCTCTAATTGGACGATTCATTATGGAGACCTTTCTCGATGAATAATAATTCTCCGCGCGCTTCCTCGAAAAAAGCTTGGATACTGTAACTTATTTTACCCTCGCATTTCCATTCGCAGGTGTGATTGGTTATATATCCTTGTCGTCGAGAGACGGGAGCTCATAGAATTTCGTCGAGTGGATCTCGAGGATATACTCCTCGTGGTATTTAATATGCTTTCGATTGTCGTAGAGGACGAAGCTGTGGAGGATCTCGTTATTCGCTACGAGTGCGCACTCCAATGAATGATCGATTGAAAAGTGAGGTGCGCTGCTCAGATGGATATATTCTATGTGTACGCGTGTATATATGTGTAGATATTGCGATTTCCGAGAGGAGGGACGGTATGATGGCTCGGTCGGATTGATTGGACTGCTCTTTTCGTTTTGCGCACTCGTCGCTGGAGAGCCGCATTCAGCGTTTGCGATTTGATAATACGAATTTGATGAAAGTGAACCGAATGTGGAGAGCTCTCTTGGATGGAATTTCGTGATATGAATTATATGCGGTTGCTGCGTGAGCTGTCAGGTGAGTAGGCGATGATAATAATCCGCACCAACCAGTGAACGATTATGCGAATGAGCCATCACAACATGTCCTACGATTATGGTTTGTTTTAAAGCTGTACATTGCAGGTTGATGCTGTCTACAATGAGTGAGAAGTATGAGTACGTCCGACCTCGGATCGATATTTCTGTCTTGATCAAATAGATCGCTGATTCTTCAAAGGACAATAGGAGAGGTTTTGGTGAATATGAGGGTACCCAATTCCGCCTGAGTAGTCCCATTTTGGTAATCAAATTTCATTGTAATGAAATCTTGTCGGATCATAGATCGTTGTCCCTTATTTGCAGAAATATCATAGCTATCCAGCTCTATCTAGATCAATCTTGATTTGGTGATTGGAATCACGTTGAGAAAGTCATTTCCTTTGATAATTTAGAGTAACGTGCGACCTGCTGACGAAAATTTGTGAATGGCGCTCGGGTTTTAGTCTTCAACCCTACAAGCCACATGGTTGAGAATAAAAAATGAGCGGCGTATGAAAATTCGATCATCATTATCAGATGCAGCGGGGCCGAATAATCGTGCGATTCCCACGGGAATATGCCGCGCCACGCCGGAACGAGGGTCGTTTATGGTTTATATAGTCAGTCTGAACTACCCCAGTTGACCCCGTTTGTATTCGCAAGCTGGTTTTGCATGCATACGTAGTGAGAGGTACAGGATGAAAGAGGGGGGGGGGGGGTTATGGCACAGACCTAAACACGAGGGCGACGAGATTTTTTCCGGCATCACGTCCGGCAGGATGGATTCCGACTCTTTGGGGCGAGGAAGAATACAGAAACCGCGTGGTTTGATCCCTGCTGACCATAAAACTGTCTTTCAGAGCATTTGATTTGAAGCGCGAATGTTCTCTGATTGCTTACGGTGTGCATCGAAAATGTTGCAGTCCCCCTTGCGTGTGGTGGGAAATTATCAAAGGGTGCCCAAAATACCACGAGATCAAATAAGACAGCTTGTATCTGAGAATAATCATCCAAAGGTGAACAGACTTCAATGTTATCGTGGAATTCAACGATGTCGTCTAATATTCATTGAACGCATTGTCAACTCGCGATGACAACTTTGATAATATGTAAGTTAAATTAATCAATTTTGGAAAGTTATATTGCCTTACGATATTTACGATATTTACGATATTTATTCTTTGGATGCAATTTAATCTGAGGAAGAAGACACTGATGATACTTCGGCCAATCAGCTAAGTAATTTTTTTCAACTTTTTTCACGAAAGATGCCAAAAACGTTTACGTCGGCTACGTGAAATCTTCAAAAACAGGCGAGCTGCAAGAAGCAAAAAATATCTCCCTCTTCATAGGTTTGTTCTTGCTACAGTGAGAAATAAATCAGTCATTCCAAAAGTCTTTCGCAAAATTCAATCAACGCAAATAGCTTTGAACTAATTATCAAATGGACCCAAGAATGTACGCATCAAGCTTGCTCTTGAATAACAGCAAACAGTCGTGTCAAGAATTGTTTGTTGTTCTTAGAGGAGCCTGATTGAGAAAAAAAACCGGCGCGGGAGTTCAAAGCACCACGCGACCACCCCAATATAGCTCTCTCTCCCTCTCCCTCTCAGCTCCTTCTCCATTGCGGTGAGGCTAAAGCCCCATATAGCCACCGCGAAAGAGGAGTCTCGCCCGCGGGGTACCCACTGTATACATCACCCTCGTTAATTCATGACCTCATATGCGGAGACCGCGACTCTCCCAACCCGAGACTTCCTCTCGTACATATACTTCCCACGCGTAGATTGGCTTTCGCGCATTGCTCCTTATCGCGTTTGCGTTTCACGAGGGAAAGCCCCATATACGCTCGAGCTCCGTATATATACCCGAACGCGAGATACTCGAGACTCGAGATGTAATCAGGAGGGATAGAGGGGGCTGGAGAAGCTGCATCGTTTGAAATATGCATCGGAGCGTCCAGATGCCCTCGAGAAATTTAAGACAAGGCAAAAGTTTTCCCAGAGCTTTCAAACTCCCTATGTGTATACGTGCGAGGAGTGACCGAGATTCTCGGCTCGCAAGTGCCGCGCGCGGTTTGAGGGACTTTTTGCGAGCCGA
>JAPYYZ010005121.1:0-10189 GCA_030522705.1 Eretmocerus eremicus
CTCCACTTTGTATTTATTTATTACTCACGCCTTACTCTGTACTATTATCTCGAAGAGTCTCTTGGGGTCATACCCCCGGACTCCAATAAATCTCATTTCGATCAATCAATCAATCCCAATTGGGGATCCCCCTGTATGTCGGGATGCTGGTAGCCAGGCGCATTGCGAGTCTAGATGGCCCTCGTCATAGTATATTAGTTGTGCGCGCGCGCAGCTTATGCATGCTATATCGGGGCGGCCATCTTGGCTCGCGATGCGCATGGGCTGACATACATGGGGATTCCCAATACTGGTCGATTTGTTAGCCGCGCTGCTCTTTACGTGCTACCACTGAAGCGAGACACAGGATTAATTCGTACGAACAGTAATTATCATCAATTCTAGTCACATCATCTGTTGTACTTTGAAAAATGAAAGTCTATGATTATTCATGTGCTCACTATCTAGAGATCTATCAGCTTGAATTCCATAGTCTCAATGAAAAGCAAATCAATCAATCGATATCAATCCTCGACGTCCGAGTAGTGCTACCACAAATTCAACTTCTGATATTCTATCAATTTTCCCCATTCTCTCAGCCCTCAAAGTACTAAGCCTTCAATCTTCGTTCCGTAGATTCGAATACAGTTGTGATTCCCGGCAGCTCACAGTCTCCTTCGTATGGTCCCGTAATTCTTTCTTTGCTCTCGCGAGACTGGATTTACGCTTCATATTAATCTTTTTCTGGTTTGAGAGGGATTTATTTATAATCTTTTCACAACTCCATCATTCCCTCTATACACCTCAATCAATGGCTCATTTTTACACTGAAGAAAACTCGAGGTTGTGTCCACATAGTATGCTCCTTTTGCATATTGATACTTATCGGCATTGATGCCCATTTTTATGCACGTCTTGTCAGTGCAAATTCGATTCCAGCACTGCAACTCCACCGTCTTCTTGATTGGCAAACTGTGGACTGGGCTTGCGAGGAATTTTCTTCCATCACGCAATGACTCAATAAAGTACCTTGGCGCTTGATCATGGTCGCACAGCGGGTTGTACTCATTTTTCACTGTTATGGAGATCAAATTAGACACATCATCGTTTGAACCATCAAAAATGAGCTGGCGATCATGAAGGTAAAGAAATTTTCTACTCACTAGATTTTAGAATCGAATCCTTGATATTAACCTTGAAAATGCCTTGGACAATGTCACCAAATGCGTTTGCTATAGGTTCGGCGATCGATGGAACATGCCTCATTGTGTTTTTAAAAAGCCTCACTACCTCGGAATGGTGACACTGAGGTTGGTTGAATCCACCATTGGGATAGAAGTCTACTGTACCTGTGGAGCAAACATTATTCCAGTAACCATGCAAATTGTGATGTACATTTAGAGTCGATTAATTAATACCCTACAGTGATAGATGCCGCCGTGAAACGGTATTATATGTTAGTCAATGTTACGTAACAATGATCAGCGTCCAAAAAATGCACGGCTCGCTATCAGAATTTTCTTATCATAGGCACAAATGATTTTTGCGAGTACAACGTGAATTCTATCGCAAACCACGTGTTTGTAGAAATGATCTCCATTTACCAATTGGCGCGTGAGAACCAAGGGCTTGCTTCCCTCTTTTTGTGAAGCTCGTGTGAATAACGTCGACAAATTGAGCATCATCACTGCGGAGTTTCAGCAGAACATTATTCTCTTCGAAGCACTTGTAGGCAGGATCAAGGCCAGTGATTCGATGCACAGAAATGTTATATGCTTCCAACAGATGTCTGCCAGTCAATCCAGCAATATGAGCTCCTAGGTTGAATCCAATCAAGTGCAAATAGGGCCATTGAGCGACTCGAGTTTTACTTTGTTTCTCCAGCGAGGCAATGAAACTGTAGGATAATATAGTTGTGATCAGTGATGAAACTAATGAATCGGTTTCCAGCTCTCAAATTCTGATTTTAAGATCTTGATAGAGACGAGGCTTGTCTTGGGGAATAATGAAAATTTGACAATGTCGGTAAGTATGCAATAGAAATAGGACTTCGACGTGCCCTATTGAAGGAGGACCACACAGGTTCCAATAAATGAAACTCATTACCCTCGCACCCTCAATTATTCTCAGCTATAGAGCTGGCGTGATAAATTTCTTGAGGACTAAATTTCTTTTGCATTTTTAGCCATTCTTCATATTGATCTACCCTTGGCGAGTCTGAGTATATCTTACTAGGGTTTGATCGTGATCTGCAACACGCGATCAAAAACTTTTCCTAGTAAGCTTGTATTCTGGTCTGATTTTGTTTATTGGATCTTGATAATGTTTGAGAAAATCATCTTGTCTCAAAGTAACATCGGGCTCCAAAGGGTTGACAATTGTTCATGATGATCTATGTAAAACTGTCCCAAATAAGTTCATATGTAACCGATCCTAAGTAACCAGGCTTCAATTAGTTCTGGAAAATTGAATCCAGCGTTCTGCATGTTTGCAGGAAAATTCACTGAAAAAATTGGGGTCATGCGGCAAGTTGATTTGCCGCTCCAGCCAAACAGGTATTGCCGTCAGACCTTTACACCAGGTTATAAGGCTGTGACAGCAATACCAGTTTTGTCATCGCAATGAGCTACTGTGAGCATTAGACATTTATTGTCAGAGCATTACAAACGGTGCTGGGAAGACGAAAAAAACGTTTTTCTACAGGTTTTTGAGGCTCGTCCTCGCTTGCCGAGGGCTGCATTCAATCCTCATCTAAGGTTAGCGTAGGAGAGTTATATTGGTAGGGTTAGGCGTGCATACACGAACAAATTCGTTACGATTTAGTTGTCGTAACAAAACGTATAGCTGTGGTGACCAAAATCGTATTGGTCTGACAGCAATACCTCGCACCAAAACGTCGGAATAGTCCCAGTGGCAAAATGCTTTTCTCAGTGAAGGGTATAACTTGTTCCAGTATGAGTAAAGAACACATTGGAATAAGTCATTACTTTGTTGCTAACGGAGTGATTTGTTAAGATGTCGTGTAAAGATTTTGAAAGAGTTGGTTTACTCTTCCCTCAATACGTACATACTTAGCCCTTTAGCGACTCTTTCCGTAGCTAGAACAGCTCTTCCGTAGTTGAACAAGTCAAAGTTTGCATAAGAGCTTGACCAATCGACCGTCACTACGTTCGTAGGCTCCTACAGGATGATTAAAAAGCCCAATATGATCAAATTATTTCGGTTACGATAGCTCCTACTTACCCTATCGAGCAAAGCTTTCGTCATTTGGACCACCCAATTAGTTGCACTTGTTTGCAAAAAATTATGAATCAATACGACAGTCTTGAGTCTTGGATTGAATTGAAGCGCTTTCTCTCTCGTTTTGATGCAGAATTTGATCTTGAACTTTTCAATTCTCTGATGTGGATTTACTTCGGGACAACTCAATTTAACTATGCCACTCGTCTCGTTCATCAGTAAAAACAACGCAAGAGCTATTCTAAAAGACAATTCCATTTTGACTAGCTTACGCGGTTAAGAAAATGTAACTGCTATTACGATTTTTCATCGGGATAAGCTATTCGTCGAAGCCAACGATTCGATAGAAAATTTACAAATGTGCTTGCTAATAATGAGCCATCTTCCTCTAGTGTTTAATTGACTGTTGAATAGACATAGAAATATCATAGAATTGTAGTGAAATATATCTCCCCTTATCGGATACAATGTATTTCTTCCTGGTGACGTACCGGCGGGCTTTCCGAGTCGAAACTATTCTTGTTACACACAAAAGAGTAAAAATGTGAGTCAGGCCAAACTGCCGGTCTATTTCATGTCCCGATTTCATTATTTCCAGTCAGAAAAAAAAACTGATGGTTCATACAAGTTCTACGATACCGGAACTCTTTCACTTATGGGTCGGTACCAACATCCTATCGGTATCGCAGTACTATGTCAAGAGGATTGCAAGCAAAATTGCCTCTGACACAGCGTGGTAATCAAAAATTCCCATTCCATCTTGACCATTCAAATTTCAATAAATTTGAGTCGTAATGTTACGTTGCGTACATTTTCTTCGGATGTATCAGCACATACTGATCTCGATGATGGATCATACGTGCACCATATGTATTCGTCTTGGTGTACTTCCGTAAGTGATCTTGATTGACTCAAATGCGAGATTTGCGAAACAAAAGTCAATGAATTCATTTTTTCCGGTTCCCTCGTGGATCGTGGAATATCAGATGTATGATAGAATAACATGCAAAGTCTCATCGCGATCGTACACCAAAATATGAGATCTTCAGAAGAGGATAATTTGATAATAATCCGAGACGTCAGTCTATTTTCCAGGTGGGAATCATGATTACTGACAGAAACGAGAATCCATACCTTCTATCGGAAGGGAAAGTTTTGCACCGTAAGATCATCATATTTGTACGTCTGAGAAGTGTATAGGTTCTAAGATTCTACGAATTATGATACTCCTCGATCGTCCCACTAAAGGAACACAGACAATGACTCGGGTTGTAAATGACGTATTGCTGCCATGATGAACGTTTGAAGGATTGGGATGTTATTAATATTAGTAATTCAGACTATCTGTTCCGGAGTTGAAATATTCCTAAAATGTTCCTAATGTGACCAACCCGAGTATTTTCGAGAAAAGCTAGAGAGCGACGAGGAATATTGTTGAAATTATAAAGAAATTTTCGCTGCTGAAAGATTTATTTGAATTTCACAGCTGCGTAAACCATGCAGACTCTATCAAGTAAGTCTGCGTTTACGAGGGTAAACGTTTCGAATGACAAGTGGTACCTCGAATCTACTCCAGCATATGGCACGCTATCATTCTGCACCGTCGATGCCAAGAATGATTGTGTAATCATTTTTGAGTGTTGAATCTCATTGATCAAGAGGGGAGCAATGAAAGGGTCCTTTGTGACCTTGAACTTTGGTGTGTAATCTTGGTTTTGCTGGCTATTTTTGAGCTCTCTGAGAAATTGTCGATCTAATTTGCTTCAAGCAGTTATTAAAATCCGCCCATCTTTTAATACTTTCTTATCTCGAAATAGCTGCTTCTGGAATGTTTCCGAGAATTAGAAATGTCAATCTGGTTAGCTTCGCGGAAGCTTCCAACAGATTAATTTGCATTGAATATCAATTTTCGTCGTAGATCATTCAGATATCAGCATAAACTTCTGAGACACCACGTGAAAAAGAAATACGTGACGAGGTGAAAGATTGTTCATTCCAGATTACGCAAGCTCTGCCAAACGAGATAAAACACTCGTTGATTCGACTCCGTCTTTATGCGGCTCTTCTAATGAATTTTGTATTTCTCAAATCTTGCAATCTTCCTTAGCTCATAATAGAGCTCATTTCAAAACGAAAAAGATGTTGAAAGTATCTTTTCAGAAAGATTCTATGAGAATGCATAATGTTTTAGGGATAGGGACACTGTAGGCCAAGTTTTGTGTTTTGCTCATAACACCTTAGTCAAAATTTTCACCTTTCAATTTTGAGAAAGTTAACCTCAAGCTATTCGAAGGAATAATTAAATGAGTTCAAAGATGGCAAGATTGATTGAACGAAAATTTTGGGTTCGTGGGATCGGAAGATTAGAAGGAATGCTCTATCAGAGGTAGCAAGACTCATATTCGAAACTCGCGAACACAAAGGTGATTTTTCATTTCTCCGAAAACTACTGCATTTTTTAGTGGCTGTACGATTTTCGAGATGAGAATAATATAATCCACTCTGTGCTCCTTCAACCATTTCAGGTACTGATGAATTGTCCCAGTGCTCGGAATGGGCGTAGTGGGGACGGAAGGAAAATTCACTATGGGATCGGTCCAAATCGCTTCATCTTTTATTTTATGAACATTAAAACCATGAAAAAATCTGTGACATTGCTAGCAACCACATCTTAAATTCTAGATGTTACGTAAGCGGGTACAGTCACAAAACAGTATATGGACGACTTCGGACCAGAATGGTATAATTATATTTTGATTTTTTGGGCACCCGGGTTAGTATTCCTGGCGTTACTCAGGCTGGTGATTATCTTTTGAAATAATTCATTCAAGATCACTCAGGTGAACTATCCATTGATGTAACACTTTTGAAATTATTCAGAAAGATGATTACCAGCGTGAGTAGCGCCCAAATTAGCAACTCGGTTTTCTAAAAAGTTTTAATGTAATTGTAACATTCTGGTTCCGAGCCATCCATATGCACTCATCTTATCTCATTTTAAATTAGACCGGCCGTTCTACTCACTACTCAATTCCCCCAGTCACAGAAAAAACTTCTCAAAGCAACGCCTCGTCCACATCCAGCACAAAAATAATTACCATCAGATTTCCCCCACTCCAGCGTACAACGGCCTATGAAGCGCATTACGCATCTCTCCCTCTGGAGAACATTTCAACGTACGGTAGAAGCCAGGAAAAAATTGTATACGGAGGGATCCGGTTATCTCGATTCATACCCACAACACGCGCACCTTTATATAAGCTCGCTATACATCCTCGTGCTTGGGGTCGCCCATTGCCCGTCTACGGCCGAGTCCGGCTCTCGAAATCTGATTGCAGGCCTCAAAGCTCGCGCGCGCGGTTTTCAAATACCAGCGCCTCTCGTTAGCCACGATACTCGCAAAGCTCCAAAAGGCTATATACACACGCACAGGACAAGGGCCACGCTTTTTTTCGAACCGCGAGTTCGTTAGCGCCCTACACGGACCCGTATACTCACACACTCTCACGTGCACGTGTATGGATATTATACGCGGGGGGCAGGTTTGTGTGTATGCGAGGGTGTACGAGGGACGATTTTATTATCCAGCTCGCGAGGAGATTCCGGTCTCGCGTATGGGCTCGTTACGCGAGAGGCTAAATGGGAGATTCGAGCCGTTGCAGAGCTCGAGAGCCATTAAAACGCGCGGTAGGGAGAGACACGGAGGATGTCACCGAGAATGTTGCATATCCGTGGGTGGATTTTATGGCGGAAGTGAGACTGCGATACGCGCGAAAGTTCGTGGAGAGTAGTAGGGTTAGCTGGGATTCAGAGTGCGAGTCGTGATTGGGTGAGTGTAGGACACGGGCGTGTGATCTGGACGTAATGGACGGGAGAGCTTGCGAGTGGAGAGTCGTGTCGAGCTTTCATTTTGACACCGGAGCTAGTGTTATATCTAGCTCTGGTAAGGTCAGTATTGACATGTGCTTCTGATATCTGGTATCCTCTGTAAGTAAGAGTCAGAACGCAAATTGAGGCTATTCAGCACAAGTTGCTAGGACGCCTTGCTAGATTTGTGGGATTTCCACTGGTCGCTGAATTTTACACTCACGATGACCTTGCGCGCGGATTGCAAATATGCTCAGTTGAAAGTCAACTCAAGTTAAAGTTAACTTTTCTGCAATTATCTCCTTCTGCGGGTACACATTACTTAACAATCCTATAGGCTCTTCTCTATTATTGGAGAAAATGAGTATCAGAATACCCGACTTGAGGCTCAGGCGTCGTAAAAGTTTACTTTCTATAAAGAATGGTAAGAGTAGGAAAAAGTCTTCTTAGGAAAGAGTGATGAAGGTTGCGAGTCAAAATTATCACTGGTTTGGATTTGCAGGAATACCTTTGAAGTTTCAAACGAACGACCAAAGCAAAGTTGCTAAAATATGAGTGAAAAATGCTAAAATGCTTATATCCCGATGGAGGATTTGAGATTATGTTAGATTGTTTAAACATGAGTTAAATCATGGTCTCTACTTTCACAATTTGAAATTTTTAAAATGATATGAACAATTTATCACTGGTTGGAAGGGTGCGTTATATCGTTCCCATTGTAAATGAGAGAGTATCCCTCCATGTATATCTTTTATCTTATTCAATCCTTATCGATACTTGGATTGAATCTCTATATTATTTTCTATTTTCGACAAGCTTGTTATTATAAGATGGTCTAAGAAAGCGCCAATGAATAAATAGATAACTAATTCAAAAAGGATTGCAAGATTATATAGAGTACGTATTCTGGTAGGGAATGTGAATATTTTCCGGGATCGATTTGAGCAACCTGAGAGAGATTGGCATACGAGCGACTTCTTCGCCAACATTCCTCATTTCCACATAAAGCATACTTTTTCACCTTCCCCCCATCGCACAAGGAAATATTCCAAAAACCAAACACTTCCCATTGTTCCAGAAACCTCACTCTCGATTCCGCTCCACATTTACATCTCCACATATCCGCGCTCGCGCTCACCTCGCTCTCTCACAAAAAAGCTCGCAAGCTCGAAAGCTCGAGCGCAACAGCGCAAGCTGTTCGCAGAACGCGCACTGAAAAAAGCATCGCTCTCGGGGAGGTAGTACAGGGCTTCGTTGCAGTTTCGTCATTGTCTCGGCGGGCTTTTTCAACTTGCGCTATCTGCGTTTATGCGCGCATCCACCCTCGCAGCTGCTATCTGCGTGTATACGCTCGGGCCGCTCCTTTTGGAATGCCCGCGAGATTTGCGCACAAAGCTCGGAGAGACAGGAAGAGAGAGCGCCTCCTTGAGAAATCGCGAGCTCGTGCTTGTTTCCTCTGACTGCGATCGGAATCGCGCTCCTTTATGTTTCCGGGAGCCGTAGAGGGGGATATGAACGAGGCCTCATTAATATAAAGCTCTGAGCGAAGCTTTGCGGTGCTTGTTACGCGTTCGCTTGTTTCTACGTTGCAGTTTTTGCGATGCGAGCCATCGGTGTAAGAGGAATGCGGAGAGCTCGCGAGTAGAGATGCGAGTTTTTTTTAGAGTTCTTACAGCGATTGGAAACGCGAGCTTCTCGTGTGTATCGGGACGAGGGAGGAAGTAGGTCGAGATGTTTCCAGAGATTTCTGAAATACTCGCGTGATTTTAACCATTGGAAATTCTGGCGTCTGTGTTTGCACTCTAGATGAGAAATTGATTCACATGGTGATGTAACATTGTTTTACCCTTATTATTATAATGGGTGAGCTCCATCAATTATTGATCCTGATGGTCAGAACTCTGATCGAGATGCAGTAAGAATCCTAGATATTTGCGAGAAGGAAGCAGAAGAAGAACAGGAAGCCTTAGAGGTATAACGTAATAGAAACTTAAAGAATCATTTTCATCTCATGGAACGTAGAATTCCACGATGCCCGTTTACAAACAGTGAGAAAAATAAAACTATCTCAGTCTGGCTGTGATAATCTAATGGTGTCAGTGATTTATTATTATTTTTCTTCAGTATTCAAGTCAAAAATCAAAGAAGTCAACAAAAAGCTATTTCAATCAGTCACAATTGATACTTATGCCCGAGAATATCGTAAAACATGCAGATCTAGGAAGATGAAAATGTCTGACGCAGAGGTGAGTGAATCTGCAATATCAGCACCTCTCCGTAATTATTTCAGAATCTCGTAATCGAGCAACATGCCCAAATCTGTGCAATAATTGGAGTACTCTGATCGCAACTACACCGCGCACTCGGAACCGCAAATTACGAATTTTCGTAAAGGCTCAGGGCGTCAAATCTACTCGCGATCGAGAAATCACTGCCGCAACGTCGCGACGCAACGTCAACGCGCCTCAACGCCAGCGACCACTACCACACGCCGCTGTCGCGGCCCATATCGTGCCGTCGGCTACGTCGACTGACGTCCTCTCCGTGAGCAAAGCGGAAACCCGGTTGCGCTTGCAAGCTCCACAAGCGCCGCCGCAAACACGCGCCTGCATCGCCCCGATTGCCCGACAAGGGCGTCAAGTCATCGGGGCGGAGGGAGGCACTTTGGATCAAGCTGTGATTATGTGCCATTAGCCGTTCGACGTGTGTCGCGGCTCGAGCGTATGTGGGCGATTCCGTTGAAACTGCACGGTTCACTCTTTGGGGCTAGGAGTCATCGGGAGTGGGGAAATGTTCCATGCTCAGCATTTTCCACTGGTGTGATCTATCGAGAATGAAGTGGGGCATTACTCTTGGTCGTAAAAATTCATCTCCTCTTGGTTCTAGACAGTCATAAGTTGGGCCTGGGAACGATGTCCGTATCGTGGCTCAATAGTTATACTATACAACGTGATGAGGATGTCCAACAAAATTTTCTTCTAGTTAGTCTCATCATGGAGAAATTGTTCTCACAAATGCTGGTGATAACGGATCGACTTTTCCATGGTGAAACTAACTAAAAGAGAATTTCGTTAGACACCTTCATCGAATGGTATTCAATAAC
>JAPYYZ010005122.1:0-16469 GCA_030522705.1 Eretmocerus eremicus
TTACGCCCAGAATGCGAGGATTCAGGACAGACTTGAGTTCTGAAAAATTGATGAAGACGTGGATTATCTGATCGAATTTTGTTGGACACCTTGACATGCGTTGAATTGATAAAACTGCCAATCTTGATCAGAATTTGTCATGAGAGAAAAATTGGTTCACATGGGATGATACTTTGATACCGCAAAATTAATAATATGGAGGATTACTTACGGGTTATCGTAAAGTATTGAGTTAGTATCATATGTATGGACAAGTTTGAATGAAACTCAATGAATTGCATATTATCCATCAAAGATGGGTAATATTACTGTAATATAGCATCCCGCCTTGATAACGCTTGCTCTATACTCGGCATCCCATATCGTTTTTTCGTCTCCGTGTTTCTTTTGCAGAATACATTTGGATCAATACGAACATAGTCTTAAGCTATGTGTTCAGCTCGTCCTTCGTCAATACCGATGCCAATGCAGAAATGTATTGTGCCTCTGAAACAATTTCTTCAGACAAAAAGTATAAGTTTTGAACCATTTTTGGTGATAAAATCTGATCCTGTGCAAGTGCATGACCATATACACGGAATTATTTCAAATAGATGCACGTTTTAGCAGCACTGAATTTCGGATCTCTATCCCAAAATCAGTCGAGGACTTGCATCTATACCGAGAAGATATACCTCATTGGAGGTAGTTGATCGTTGACATCGTATGGTTATGTTGGAAAGAGACCCTCATTCTCCCCGTTCTAATTCAACTTGTCCGGCGGAACTTTCGTCGGTTGGACGAGTCACCTTACGCAAAAATGAACACATACAACTGGCCATTTTCATCGCTTCTGGAAGATTTGAACATGCCCATTGCCAGGTTTTGCATGGTCTAAAAATATTTTTGTAAGTTCTGTTCTGTAAATGTATTTGGATTCAATTGTGAGTGAGATGATTGTTGTTGTCTGCAGTGTTGTTGAAACTCACTTTTCCTCTCCCCTACCAAGACTGGCATAGTTTTCTCCAATGATCTTGAGGCACACAATTCTAAAGTTTGCACCCGCACAAGTAGTTTTGTAGAATTTCCTCTGAGTGAAAAACCTTTGAGCTACCTCTGGGCTAAATGTACGTTGAAAAATGATACGATTCGTCGACTGGATGAGTAGAAATCCGACAATGATACCAAAATCCTGAAGGATTAGCTCACCACTTGTCATCGCCACTTACCGCCACGGATAGAGCGTCTGATCGCTCCAACGAATCGCAGAGTCCCGCACGGAAGTGAAAATCCACGCAAAGCTCGTCAGATTAATTGAGCATTCTCCAGCTTATCAGACTCATAATCATACTTACAGAGGAAATACCAGAGAGGCGAGAATAATATCCGTTGCGGAGTCGGTGCGGTGGGTTAGGAAGTTGTTCCGCGTGTTTTTCCAAGTCCCATTCAAAAGAGGGTTGGCGCTATCGTACCAGCCGCAGAACCAGCTCGCAAACGTATATATAGGTGCGGAATATCACGCGTCCCGGTGCAGCGGAGCTCCAACAACTCTCGCCGTTATACTCTGTCGCTCTGCGGAATACTATATAGAGGAGTAGCGTCTCTCTCTGCCTCTCGTCGGGGCGAGGATTATGCAGAGCACTCCCGGTGGCTTGGGCCAAATCCGCGCCGCGGAGAGAGAGAGCTATGGAGCTCTATGCCCAGTATGCACATCGAGAGACGCGAATATCTGCAGTGGGCGGGGGATGCGGTTACCGAACAATTTATATGCTAATTTATATGTGCTTAATAACCATGTCCGACGGTGCTTACCGACACGCCTGCTCCATCCCTCTCGCTCCTTCTAGCTTCCGAATGCCGTAGCTTCTCTCGGTGACAAAATCCACGCGCCTGCTACCATTCATTTTTACTCATTTCCCTATCTCTCCATCGCCTGTTTCGCGATGCCGATCGTCATCTTAGCTAACTCTCCAAGTCCGTGGGAATTTATCCATTAGATAATTCTCGGCGATCGCGATTGTTTCGAGAAGTTCCGGTGGTGTACAAAGGCCGCAACGCGTCGCATCGATGCGCACGAGTATGCTATCACCGTAGTCGAAGCTTTGGCAATACACAGTCAAGCGTCAGTCGCGCGAGTTTCGTGTATTAGCCAAAGTTTGTCGGCTCAAGCTCTGGCGCGCGCGGCACTTGCCCAACACTACTTACGACTTGCGCGCGGGCTTTTCGAATTCAATCAACGCGATCGACCCGCCGAGATAGACCATACTCTCGCGACTCTGCTCTGCTTCGATATGTTTTGATTGTTCGTGCTCGCGGTATCGTATTTTGGCGATACGCGGGGGGAGCTTGTGCGGTGATCGGATGCATATCGTCGGGCTCGCGCTCGCTGCGACAATTGGGCCGCGATTGATATCGAATGTTTCGCGGGGCTATTGGAATATTGCGAATCTGCATCGGCGACGAGCGATTGAATTGGCCGATAATTGAGAGGCAGGTCGAATTTCATGAGCATGCTGTGGCTTACGCGCAGAATTCGAATCTGTTATTCTGATGAATAAATTTTGCACCATTCACCTGTGTGAAGAGTGCGAAAAATTGGGAGTCTACTCGCTTGAACAGTGATGAAGATGATATTAATCTGAATGAGTATATCGGTGATTAGGATATATTGGTCCTATTCTATCAACTTGTTTCACTGTCTTTGCAAGTTATTCAGGCTTATTTCAAGTTTGACTTTGAATCCAAACTACATACTGAGCTTTGAGATCAAATGATTTTCTTACAATCACAGCTTGAACACATTCGGCTTTTGAATACAATTTAACGCTTTGTCTATGCATGAAAGTATCCCACCTCTTTACTCTAGTCCCAGTTCAGATGAAATCCTCCAAAGCTCATCTCATCAATTTTCTGATCCAATGCCGGCCTAATGATCTTCGTAGATTAAAACAATTTCCCGAATTATAGACTCCCGAGAGTTCCCCATTCTAGTGGTTGCTGATACGGAGAATCTTTCGGAAATTGACACAAAGATCACAAAAATGCATTTTCGGACGAGATTTGATCAACGTAATTTTCAATTCTCTGGTCCCACCTCCTCAACTAGTAAGATAACTAAGTCGACGTTGAGCTCGTACGCTCAGGAAAATTGCGTAACAATGATCTTATGACGCTTACTTTTGACGGCCAGTCAAAGATTCCAGAAAATTAAGAATATCAATGGAATCTATTCGATAAAATAAAGAAAAAAAATCATGTGATCAATACAAGCTCAATTTTCGAATTTTATTGAATCGTTTAATCATGATTGGAAATTATTAGAGAAAAATTGCGTGAGTAAACTCATTCATCTCCCGCTGTACCTATACTACTCCCACACTCAACGACTCACACAATGCACCGCATTAGCATAGCTCTCGGTCTCGCTCATCGCCAGATTGAATTCATCCGAGCGTATACGCGTCGAGAGCTCGCGAGCGTGGAAAGCGATATCCTGCCTCGCGCCTATCTATACTCACGTCGACAAATCGTCTAATCGAAATCGCGCAGCAAGGGGGTTAATCTAGTCGGCGCGTCTCGAGTTCTCCCCAAACGCCCAAGCACAACAATCCCACCCGGAGGAGTTCGTCAAGTGCATTAGCCGTCTCCCTCGCTCCAATCCTCTCTTCCTCTCCTATCCATACCGGCGGTAATTATCCACCCTAGACGCTAAATCCCCGGCAAAAATCACCCAAACATACTCCGACTCGTCGTCTCGTTCGGCTACGCTAAACAAGCACGATGTAATCAAGACAGAGAGATTCCGGCACACGCGTTCGTTGTGTACGCGGAAGCATAACCCCGCTACGCGCACTCATTTCCATTCCACTGTCTCTCTCTCTAGAAGCGCGTCGTTACACCCAGGCGTGTCGATATTCGCGACGACTACGACGCTCTACTGCGCGGATGCGACTCCGAGGGCAAGTTCCACGCCCCGAGGCACTGCGCCACTTGTTAGAGGCGAGCGCGACGCGCTTCAGAGGCTGAAACAAAAACTGCCTAATGGCTTCGGCGCAAATTTCCATTAATGCCGCTCGACGCAACTATCGCGACCTGCAGAGATTACCGGACTACCTGGTGTGCCTATACAGCGGGCGAACCTTTGAGTTAGCTACTCGAGAACTACCCGGGCAGAGCTCGCTCTATCTGTCTGTTTTAGTGGGGTGAAGAGAGCTTCCGGGTGAACGAGCCCGACGAGTTTTTGCCGCCTGATGGAGCGTGTGAGCCTGTGTGCGGTCGAATCCTCCCACTTTGCTTCCGACCTTTTAGCTAATGCGAGAGAGCTGACGAATTTTTCTTCCTCGAGGGCTAGCCCTCACTTGGCTACAAATTGTTTCAGGGCGGATCGAGGGATTACCCTCTTGCTATAGCTGCCAGTTTCTCTTGGATTTTTTCTTTCGATGATCTAAGAGTCATTTTTCGAAATGTTTTATCCAGTAGATGGTAATGGGTTACGGAGCCGACTGCTTTGGTTTGGTTTCTGCGTATAAAAATCCAGAAAAGTAATGTTAGGGAGTAGAATTGAGGGGTGAATGTATGATCCCTTGGAATCATCATGAATGTTTCGAAACCAAGATTCTCTCATACTTGCTTCGTCCGGCCCATGAATCGTTTCTCTCGTCTCCGTACAGTCTTATGATATGATGTTTCATAACGATTACATGGATGAAAAATTCTATCTTGTGCTAATTTTTCGATTAGCTTACAAATTCTTAGGAAGAAAAAGAAATCAATTCCATGCTTTATACGCCTAGCATCATCAACTTTCATTGAATCTAAAGAGCAAGAATGTCAGCCAACCGAGACATTCATGACAAAATTCCTTAACTCGGACAGAAGATGAACGAATTCCACTATCTTGTCATTTTTCACGAATCCGCCAAGAAGATCACGATTGGATCGTATTCCTTGCAAGGAACTCTCCAAACCTTCTGACCTCTTCAAGATCAGTAGGATTTTGACCAATTTTCTTTATCTTCATCGTCAAAAATCCCTCCCTATCTCCAATGTAGTCAGAAGGGAAATATTGTGTACACGAGAAATGATTGTTTCACAAACAATATTGAGGAAATCCGTTCAATAAGCCCTTGCTGTATGATTTCTGAAATTCTGCTGCTGCGTCTCTGATTTCTTGCTGATTTTTGGTCAAAGTTCCCTTTGATACATCATTCGTGCCATACTTTTCAAACACAGAATCAAATCCTCTGTGTTGCACAATTTTGTTCATGACACATCAGCTTATCCATCATTTCCATTTCCAATTACCAACCCTCTTCCCCAAGCTGACTGGTCAATCGATGTGTCGACTTTCATCTTTTCCCAGAATAATACAGAATTCTCTCTCATCTGGTACCATGAAAGCTCGAACATTCGGCGGGCATATTTTCCAAATCCATGCAAAACTGTACATGCGAATGATTACGATGGGTTCGGAGAATGATGGATCTTCGTTGAGAGTTTTTTCATCCGAATACTTTTTCAATTGATAAATCTCTCTGGCTGGCAAAATTTCCATCAATGGATATTGATAATTGGCCGCACCATTTGTTTCCATTCTGCCGTTCCATGCCCTCAATTCTTGTTCAAATGATTGATTCACACACCAGTGTAGGATCAAATGATGCATCTCTCTCGTTTACAAACAATGAACACAGTTGGCTGATTGGAATGACTCTTTGCAAGGTAGATCGATCAATTCAATTACTGATTCTGTCCTTCTTTAGTCAAGTTTGCGAATGTAGATTCTGTAACAACTCAAACTGCTAAATCATTTATAGTTCAGCGAACCAGATTCGCGAAAAGAATGTTTATCTCTCAAGAAAGCGGAAATTTGTTCGAAACAGTTTGACGTCGTATCCAGCACAGCTTGGAACGAGGAGCGAGTTTCTTTCTGACTGCGAATTGAGACATTAGGGGCGTGGCTCGGAGGACGCGTTGAGCCGTTGGGTCGGTGGTGTGCAAGGCACGTATTTGCGGAGACCACCCGGTATGCGCGACACCTCACAGTCTCGTACGTCATTAAAGATTCTCTCTTGTTCACACGAGCCGCGACGACGATCAGCAAACGTCTCGGTGGCGGGGAGAAACTGGTTCTTCCTTTCTGCTCATATCCTTCTTCTGATGCGGCCTACAGGTGATTCTCAGCGCGTCTCGGCCCATCGACACCTGCTTTATCATCAACTGCTACGCACCCGTGTATTCGTTGAATCGATATCTCGTTCGCTCCTCGTTTCTCTCGCCATACATCTTGTCTCTCGCCCATGTTACACTCTTTGCGCTCCGTGTACCTCATCTTCCTTATCGATAAAGGAGAGATAGTCTTATCGTCGATTTGCATTCAGATTTGTATTTCGACGTGTCTGGGTATTAATCGCGGTTGATGTATGCCGTACGTTCCTTCTCCTCGTTCGACTGAATTCAAATTGAAACACCATCTATTTGTCTCTGTGTGTGGCTCTTTCACTTATGCTGAATTTTGGTAGTTCCGGGTGAATTATTCGCAAAATAAATTCAAGACGACGTCTGGGGCTGGAAATCATCTGCGAATGCGAGAAGCTCCGGCAGAGCAAATACTCCTCGAAGAGATGAAAGAAAGTGCTGGCAAGCGGAAGCGGCTTCCACTATCAGTCTCTCCGCGTCCTCCCTCTCCTCCTCCTTTCATTTTCTCGGCTTCTCTTCTCTTTTCTGTATTCCCACTATAAGTTGCTTTCTTCTTATTTTTTGAGGCGTCTAATAGTCCGGGAGAATTTATTGGGTAACGAGTAGCGCCTAGTGGCGAATAAAACGGCCATAAAACTTGGCGTGGGACGGGATTAGGCAGCGGTTCGAATATATTACAGCGGCGAGTATAAGGTGGTAAACGTTTATGCTGAGAGACTCTCCGCACTCTCGCATCTTCCTTCCTCTCATCCTCGCGGAGCTGCACTTCTCCACATCGCGCGCATTCTGTTTATCTTTCTTTCCTCCACCTCCTCGTTCACCTCTTGTTCACCTTTTTGCTTCGAGAGTATCGGTATACACGCATTTTCTCTTCGCGGGCCACATTCGCAAATTATTTCTCCACTTCGTAAATTTTTCGAGTGGATTATTGCCGTTGCACGTTGGAACGAATATCAATCGAGTCACCTGTTTCCAAACCACTTTCAACAGCATTTGGCGTGGCAGTAATTCTCTTGTGTATTGAAAGAAGATTTACTACACATAGTCCGGGATAAGGTGGATTTTTGATGTGTCTTGTCCCACAAAACCGAAGAGAATCTTCATATTATTTCATTGCAACTGCTCTTCCAGTTTGCTCAACCTTATTTCATAAGTACTTTGCAAACGACGCTACATGATTTCAGACTCAGAAAAGCTACTTTCTGACAGGTCCTACCCTAGGATTGAATATTTTGCTAGAATTTTAGAAACATTACTTCGACAGTATGACTTCTTTTATAGATTCCTCTGAAGGTACAATTGACTTTTCAGCGACGCAAATAACTGCCTGTCAGTTCTCACATATGGAGTTAAGTGCTTGGCAGGAGGTTAAAGTGAGCACCAAGCCTATGTTCAAAAGCTACAAGATCATTGATGAGGAAAGATGCTGAGATATTCACCTATCAAATCATTAGGAAGATGTGTAATACTTGTTTAATCAATTTTGGCCAAGACCATAGATTACAGCAATGTCTGGTATTTTTCAGAAAAATTTCACAAAGATTTTCCTGGCAAGGACATTCGGAAGAAGATTGAGAACTTTTAGCATCTGGAGTTCTTGACCATTGGAAATTGTTCCAATTTTCAACTCACAAAACTTTTCTAAATATTCGTCGATGTTTATAAATCAGGTGAAGATTCTAATCCAGCGAACACGGATGAGTATGCGTTATTTTCAAGATGATGTATTGAGGCAAATTCATTGAAGATTCAGAATTTTGTTATTCCAAAAAAAAATCGTTGGTTTTGAAGTATTGGTTGAAAAAAGTAGTCCTTAGAAAAAAAATCTAAGAAAACTTCGAGATATGAACAACATTGTGACGAACTTGGATGCATTCTTTCAGTTTTTTACCGCACACCAAAATGAATTCGTGAAATTTGAGAGGTCTTAAATGAATTGCGAAGCATCTGTATTACATCGGATGCGATGCTTTCATCTATGAATTCATAAAGATAGTGTTTTCATGTCAGCCTCAGAGTTGACAAAAATCAGTCACGAAAGGGCCGAGCTCGATCCTTGCTGCACGAGCGCCACGCGAGCTACAAAGTTGAGGCAGCCCGCGGGCACACCTCGCCTCGTGCATACGAGCGCGAAACTACTCTCTATCTCTCTTGCAGGCCGGGTTATTACTCCCTCTCTATGCACGTATCCTCGCCGTGTAAGCTGGCGCCTGCAGAGGAGCGCGCGTGCCGCCGCCTCTACGTGAGCTGCGTTTTGTTTAGCTTTCTCTCTCGGGCTGCCGATAAATTCCAGCGCTCGAGAACATTAGCACAAGCCGAGTTATAGTGTCGCGGAAAAGGACTGCCGTCGCTTCTGCTGCTGCTCGTGTGGGGCCTCGCGCATAATCCGCCCCCGCGACGATCTAGCCAAGCGCCGCAAAGTTCGAGAGGATCGAGCGCAGGCGGGAGGCTGGACCGCTTTATGCGGAACGCGACCGCAAGATGAGTGGCCGTTTTGTGTCTACTCGGTCCCGCTAGTTTAGCTTAGGGGATTTTCGTAGAGAGGTATGGGTGCGAGCTGCGTGGCGTCCCGTGGATTAGTGAGGACGGTGTGGGAGTACGCGTTATGATTTTGAGATCTACTGGGTTCTTTTCTTTTTTTGATCCGCACGGTCGAAGTAGATTATTAGATGGAGAAATTCGAGAGTCTCGTAAAGTGCCGAGTATCGTTTGGTCATCATAAATGACCCAGAGCATTGCCCCAGATTTGAAGAATTGCAAGGGAAAAAATTGGCTCTCGAAGTCATTATCTATCTATGCTACCAAGGAATAAGTCCACTCGAATTATCTTCAAAGTGATCACAAGATATTCTCCTATCCAACCAATGACCATATAATTAGAGAGTGGGTTATTAAAGAATTTCTTAGAGGCGAGAGTCGTTGCATTTCCCGACATTCTCGGGACTAGAGTCAATTTATCTGGAAGGCAAATCCTAAATATACCACGGTATATACAATATCTCGAGCCCTCACAAGCTTCGCTCACGCTCATTCCAAATGGTGAATCGTGAATCTGTAATATTTCGATGGAAAGCGCCAGCTAGAAACACAGAGGACGAGGGGACTGTTGACGGCCAGTAGTACGAGTTCGGGACTGATCAGACGGGATTTCCCGGCCTTCGCCTCGTCGGCTGTTGTCTTAGCCAGTGTAGTTTACTCTGGTTTTATCGCACGAAGAGAGTAGTTTGCAGTTGCGCTCCCGTGTTATCATAGAGTTTGCAGCGGTTTCGCGAGCGCTTCGCAGCCGAACCTGTTGTGAATAGAACTTGAACATAATACGGCTTAACGTACGTGTTACCTAATTTCTCCTGGTCTGCTTAGTAACGTTTTATCATCGCTGTCGAGCGCGCTCGAGCTTAACAAGAATATCGTCCTCGTTGCCCTAGCGAACCACACGAGCTTTTGTTTGTACATCTTGGATATAAGCTCTGCAAGCACAACATCGTACTTATGACTTGGGACTTGAGACTGTTAGTTTATGCTGGAAGTCAAGTGTCTGAGATTATGTACGTTTGCTTTCGCCAAGATGATCGCTCATATGGTTAGATAAGCCGAGACGATCCAGGGTTGATGCCGGCGAGGAAAACTACTATAGCTGATGGCAGTTTTTTGCAGAACTCTATTCAGGTTCCAACACTTACATTCGCAATTCCTATACGTCGTCTTCTATCTCGACCCTCTCCTGTCCATCGATGTGATGTCAACTCCTCAGTTACTAAAAGCCTATCTCTCCCGCCTTCCTCTTTTGATTGAATGTATAATCCAAAAAAAACTCTGGTGAAAATGTTTGAGTGTAACAGCACAGTGCCAGCTAATCAACAAGAAGATTGGTACGATTTTTATGCCATCTCCCTCCAATCTTGTATGTATTTTGTAGGGTTCTTCTTCTTTATGATACGTAATCTCTCCAGTCCTCTGTCTCGTAAGAAAACTGTTCATTGATCACCCCATTCCCACTTTGAAAGCTATCGAGATGAGTGTGAAGAACAATATTTCTATTCATTAGGAAGGACAGCAATCACCTTCATGTTTTCCCCTCTAAACAACAGATTTCTGAGTATGGATTTTGATGGGAAAAGTAGCCATGAATGATAAACTTTATCTATCATTTGAGATGGTTAGATCATTTGAACTTAACCCATAATCAGGGGAATCACAACTGCCTATTCTCTAGCGAGACTTTCATCAGCGATCTCGCTGTAATTTCCAATTTTTGGACTGAAATCTGCGCATCAGATAATATCTCCGTTGATATTGTAAGATTCATGAGATTAGCCAATTAATTTCTCTTACATCGAACCACTCAAGTGACTTCCACCTAGACTCTCTCCAATGTCCCGAAACGAATGATAATCCAATAACTGCGATCGATACACGGCTGCAGGCAGCTTCGAGTCCCTTATTAGAAAAACAGACGGCGTGGCGGTATACCGTTCGACGCAGCACAGGTTATATTGGCGCAGCGAGAAATTGGGGAAACGCGCGATCGGAAGGGCGGGTCATAAAAAATTTCCGCAGTATCCTCGGCTTTCGCACAGCATCGGCGGATGACAGGATGGGCGAGGAGCTACGAGAGAGCAATATAGAGCCTATTTCCAGCGGAAACGGATCGTAGCACGGGGCATAATCCGTTGCAGCGTGGAGCCTTGCATCGCCGCGATATCTCGTAAAGCTCGCGTAATCTCTCGCACATCCGTCTTTGCCTCGCGGCACCGCTATACGTACGCACGAGAGATGCTGTTTCGCGCGCGTTCATCGCTTGTCCTTGTGTGCGTTTCACTCCGTAGATATACCAGGTATAAACGAGGCGAGCTGTAGAGTCTGCGAGAGAGAGAGAGCGAGTGAGAGAGAGAGAGAGAGAGAGAGAGAGAGAGAGAGAGAGAGAGAGAGAGAGAGAGAGAGAGAGAGAGAGAGAGAGAGAGAGACACGCACCGCGTGGCAGAGTGTGGAGAAAATACAGAGTCTGCGAGGTGTACGGCGTTTACGGCCCGACAGAGACGCATCAGAGCGCGTGCACGCAGGCATTATAACGCGTCGACGCGTCGTCGCGCCCGTGCGTTGCCCGCGATAAAAAGCGCAAACTGTGCATAGTCTAAGCTCTCTTTTAGTCCCTCTGCAATCGCTTCCATGTAGACACTCTTCGCGTCTTCGGGTTGCTGTTGCGAGGCGAGAGTAAACTGTTTGGATTTTCCTGGAATCGCGTTTTATTGACGCGTTGACGACGCTGAGCGACTCGAGCGCGAATCGAGTAATCAGCTTGTGCTTGTTTTGCAAAGCTTTGGATGCACTTGTCGCGCATTTGCTCGAGCTGGGCAAATTCGAATTTCATCATTGAGAATTCCGAATGAGGGAAAGATGGAGCGACCCGTTGGTGTTTCTGATGAAGAATGAAAGGCGAGTTTTTTTCAACGGTCCGTCGTTGGAAAAGCGTACGAAAGAATTCAAATAGTAGAAATGTAGTTCTATTGAATCTGTAGGCATATCTGGTTTTCCCATCATTCGGATCATATCGCGCAAAAGGGATACTTTTACCCACATTTCTATACCTGGACCATCATGTGACCATATGGATGCAATCATTCTGACGTGGGCCATGGGGTCTAATAGTTTGCTTTATCATCAACCCTCTCATTTCATTTTTTTGAGATTCCTCGTGCTTTCACTGTAGTCGTAGAGATATGCACGTATTTTCGATGAATCTAAGGATATCATTCGACTTCAGAAAGGTTCATCTCAAAGACTTATTTTACAATATGAACAGAAGTTGATGATATTTATCACCAATCCTATACTGTGAAAAATCTTCGCAGTCCGATCGTACGATTACACCACGATCCTAGAATTTGGGTTTAGAAATTTCGTCACGAGGTTGACTATTCTCATCCCAGCAAGTTCCATTAAGACCCCCGCTGAAAACTGTAAGAATCGGCGCACATGTGGACCTGATAGGCACTTGTAGCTCAACTATTCTCGACAGAGTCAAAGTCACCGTCATAGAACAGCAATCTTGCAATTCTTAGGGCACCAAATCTTTAACACTACGTATGATGGAACCACAAGGCATTTTCCACCGTCTATAACATGGTTTTCCCCCCTCTCAGCTTGGACACACGGGCAAAAAATATTCTCCAGCCAGCATTTCAAATCTATCCCGAGTCTAAACCCTCGTCCAAAGCAGCCCACCTGCACGTTCAACTTTCCCACGCTGCACCCTCCCGCATCCAACGCCACCAGCACGAGTTGGCGTATACACACCGCCGAGCTATGCCCCTGAACCAAATCGATTCGGTGCAGGCGGACGAGTTGCCGCTCTCTTATCGGACTGGGCGCATCGCAGCCTACATCTCATTCAGAGGTACACAGAGCCGCGGCTCGTTGCTGTTCAACATAGCGAGAGGTCAGCCCGGCAGCAGCCTCCGCTCTCGGATCTGACGAGCTGCTGCCGGGCCGAGAGCTGAGCGCAAGCTGTGTATCCAGAGCCACGGCTGTGTCCGGCAGAGACGGCTTGATTTACAACTAGGACGTGCACCAGGCCGCACGGCTCTGAAGCTCTTGCGGAGCGAGCGCAAAACTCGGAGGTGGAGTGGTTGGGCTGTACAGTGAGAAGACCCAGCGCTGCTCCCACGATCATCCGCCGACGATAACCCATCGATAGGGTGATGGGGAACTTTTGTGGATACTGATCCGAAGCTGCGCCGATGTTGTGACACATCACGTTCATATGGCTTGTAGGGACTTGAGTAGCTGAGCAGCATAGGGATGGATAGATGGACCGCGAGATATCCTCTAATTCTCTCGATTGTAATGATGAAGTCAGCTCTCCAACCCGGATATTCAGGAAATCAGATTTATCGAGTTTGGCCAATAAAATGATTAATACAAGAGTTGCGAGTCTCTATTCACAACAACTGGATCTCTCAGACTAATAGGGGCTCTCAGCTGTATCCCAGTTCAATGAATTGGTTTTGTCAACGAAAGTTACTCCTGTGCTTTATCAGAAGCTTTTCCACTCACCCTTTGAATAAAGACAATCTTGGTAAATGAAAAGGGGAGGATCTCAAAAACAAGCACATTCAGCTGGGAAAAATTTCCATCCGTATTCGTTCAATTCTTCTTCGAAATCACTTCGCTGAGGCGGCTCAGGTCGGTGTTTGGTTCAGATTACCGATGAATATCTAGACTCTCTCAAGCACACGGTTCATTGTGAGCCAGTAGGAGGTTCGTAACTGTCATCTGCGGGCATTGATGAGGGGGAAGACGAATACTAACCTACCACGCCGGCGTATCAAAATACACAGCAAGTATACCTACAGATCACAGAATTCCATAAAAAATCTAATGATCCCTGCGCGAAATAGGTGGCATGCTCTAATGACCCAATTTTGTATTACTCTCCAGAAAATTCTCTATCTTTTCTCCTATCTGCAAGAATTTACACTACATCTGAAAAGCTGCTGAGTTCGTTTCTACGATGATCTCCAAAACTTCAACAGCTTGTAACTTAAGAGAATGCGCGGTGAAATAGTACATTGTGTAACGAGTGAGGAATAGTTGCCAATTGCACACGAGAGCGCCATGCGAAGCCCGCTTGCCCAATCGGCAACTTAACCTCACGCGTTGGATACTATACTTTTCACCACTCTAACCTCAAAATCGAACGAGTCTTCTCTTTTTCCGGCTCTCGTGGTGAAAACTATCACATCACTTCCGGCGGTGGAGCTCGTCCAGGCCCTCAGGACATGGCTCCCTTGCTGCGCTCGGTCGACAACAGGTCCTAGGGTCCGAACTCGCCTTCCGCCCTCAGTGATGTAATCTACTATTTTATCACAAGGGCGAGGAATCTCCCATAGCAACGTTGTGATATTCTTCATTGCGCAACGTTGCAAAGAGCTGGCGTGGCGTCAGTTTTTATAACGTCACTTCAGTCGGTAATGATTCCCGATATGCAACTTTCGAGATGCCTACGCCATGGGGGCATTGGGCACCTCGTCGGGCACTTTCCGAGCCCGCGTGATAAAAAGTATCAAAAAAACTCACACAGCCGTCTCTAAAGTTATTGATTGGTTTATGAAAGGTTTCATCGTGACCTTTACATCTTCGCGGTGACCCCCGAACTTCCTTAACCCATCAAAATATTCCTTGAAGAGCATGACGTGTTAGTTTTCCCTAACACATACCGTACTATTCGCTGCCCTGATTTTGTCAGAGCAGACGAGCGTGCAGTAATTGGATCGTAGTTCGACTAAGGTATTGATTAGATGAATATGGAGTGTCTCCAACAAACTCGGGCTGAATATGGTGTCTCCACTGCAATGCTCATAGTTGATATTCTGATGTTTGTCAAAATACATGAACCATAACGAGTGACCCCTCTTTGTTGGTTGAAATGGTATCCTCAATCCTATGGCAGAAACCACTTTGGCATACAAAAGAACCAACGGATACGCAGAGGGTCAGGAGAGCTATGGCGCTGGAGATCGCACTCGGTCCATTCGCATGCTCGCCGTGGCGCGCTCTTTTGCACGCGTCGAGCATCGTGACCGGGTGGCATCGCGGCGCAAACACGCAAGTCCGTGATGGGAGCATTTACGAGTGGCTCCCTCGCGTAATAAATGCTCGCTGTCTCTTGTTGCACGCTTCGGGGTCGTTTCGCGTAGAATCAACTGAACGCGTTTGCTCTGTATACGCTAAGGGCTGGCGCGTGCATCTCACCGAACGAGATGCTTGTCTCTCATTCGTGAGCTGGTCATGTCGCTCCGGGACCGGTCAGCGCAACATTTATCACTACAGAATGACGCCAACGTGACGATGAAATTTTCAACTGCGTTTGAATTTATTGCGAGTCACAGTGATTTGAGAGTATTTGGGATTTTATTTCGGACATCTTTCAAGAGTGACCTATTTATAGATAACATTTCACTATAACGACTAGAGATAGTTCCATCTACTCATGTTTTGGAGATTCGGATAGGAGGTCATGGCTCATAAATCTAGGTTTTGCTCCTTTTTACAAATTTTCTACAAAGCTCTCAGAGAAATGTCTTGAAGAGAAAGTTTCTGTAAAACTTTCAACCAGATAGCAAGACCTCACGCACTTGTTCATATTGAGAAGCGACTTTGATTGCCTTCCACAGAGATTATTACATCGAGATTGAATTATCACATGGGCTCAAGAGCAAGGGACTCTTCGCGAGATATTCAGTCTCATGTCTCTGAATCATGAGATCGTCAGTTTGTTGAATCGTGAAAAAATCTTCGATTATAATCTATTTCAATCTATGAAAATATATTTCACAAGTTTTCAATCATCTGAACTCATAAATAATATCACTTCTCAGCCGCCTTCAACACTGCATAGCTTTGAAATCGCTGAAAACATCCCAGATAAATGTTACATAAAATTTAGTTCAACTTGTCAATTCATCAAAGTCCTCTAATTTGCTGGTCAAAATCTCTTCGAAAAATATTCATACAGTATATTTCAACTGGAAACTTTGAAAACAGTTTTGATTATTATGATATGAATTTCTTCTATTTTCGTCTGTGGAAATTCAAAATCTAAAACATGTTGAAGCATGAAAATACACTCGTAAGGTGTCAACTTTGCGTCGGACTCGATGGCCACCAGAATAACCCAAATTCACCCTCGAATATGTAGCAAATCACAATACCAAACTCATTACAGAATTTGATCAATACCAGTTCTCGATTGCCACGATCAGTAACCCGAGCTGCTCTCTGGCAGTAGCTCGCATGCGGGTGGCCTGCTGCAGCCTCGATCAGTGTAACAGTCAGTACTTAGTAGCGGTAGCACTAGCAGCAGTAACAGCCCTGGTCTTACCTCCCAGCCTGGCTGGGTATATCCGTTCCCCCCATATACCCAAGGCCAGCTCATGGCGACGTCTCGCATTATATGCCCATGGATAGTCTATGCATCGAAGCACGTATTCATGCCTTGCAGCGGTCGATCGGTCGAGCTTGCTAATTGTGCGGGGGCTATAATGCAAGGCTGCCTAGCGATACACTCGCATGCAGCCGATCGATCGCTAATGGGACACCGAGTCCCGCACACAGTTTCCCTCTCGTCCCCTAATGGCGTCGATATCTGCGTCCGAGCTGTCTTCGCTCGCAGCCGCTAATCGACGCTGATTGTCCGCGAGTCGAGTTTGCCAAGCTGCAGCAGACGCAAGCGGGCTTTCAACTGTGCTGCTCTCTCTGTACGTAATGCATTGGACGAGATGGCGTTCAAAGTA
>JAPYYZ010005128.1:0-12283 GCA_030522705.1 Eretmocerus eremicus
CTTTACTAAAGTCGAACAGTAGTAGAAGGGTGATCTTTTTCCTATCAATACCTACTCTGATGTCATCGGTCAACTTCAGCAGAGCTGTCTGAGTGCTGTCGATGTTGCTTGAAACCAGTCTGGAAGCTATCAAGTGAATTTGTATTTCTGAAATGCTCCGTGGTTTGGTCATGGGAAATCTTCTCCAGAACCTTGGAGAGAAAGCGCAGCAGCGTAATACGACGAAGGTCCGAATCTGCTGATGGAGCTGCAGTCTTTTCCAGTGCAATCAGCTGTGCCTGCTTACAAGCTTCAGGAAAAACGCTGTGAGCGAAAGGAGGCTTGGAAATATCTACAAACCTCCGCGAAGCAAGCGTTCAACTCACCCGGTAAGAAAGCGTGGAGTTCCTCCTCTTTGCTCTTGGGCAAGAGGTCGAGGTTGCTGATTTTCTTCCATATGTTCTTATTTCGGTCTAGAGCGTCTGAGAGATAATTTTGAAGGTAAGGATGACTCCCCTGCTGTTCGCGCTCGTCGACCTCTTCACTGAGTTGAAAGTCATCATTCTGAAGCTCAGAGCACTCGCGTTAATTGCTTCGGTTTTGCGTCCAGCGCTTACGTGCCGCATTTCGCTTATTATTGAGTGCTTTCAACTCGGGACCAATCCAAGGAGCATCGCCTCCACGAAGTCGAACCGTTTTTTCAGGCGTTCATTCATCTGAAACAATCTTGACATTTCCATTCAAGCAATTAACAGCATCTTCCGAGCTGATTTCAGCATTTTCCATTCTAGGGCTGGCCTGTCGCCCTATTTTGGAAGTCAGTCACAGTGTCGATCTCATCAATGGACACATAGTCAATCCATGAACGAGACACATTGGGGTTGTGTTGGTGAGTGGCACCGTGCTGCACAATCTGTGGAGACAATTCTCCCGGAAATCCAGCAAGCGTTCCTGTGTCAGGATGATCCACATGCAAAGAGTCTGCATTCAAGTCCACCGTCACAATTTTATGGCTAAAAACAACGAATAGTTGGCTTAACGAACCAAATCGCTCATCATCTTTCTGAATGGCAATTTTAGGGAGTGTATAAATTACCACTACTAAGCTGCCCTGCTGAACATTACAGGAGAGAAATTCAGGTATACCAGGTTTCCCAGGGCCGAAAGTATCAGATGAGGTTATCCTCTTCACTTTGAAGTCATTACGCACATACAGGTCACTTCTGCATCTTTCCTGTTACGGACTTGCCGCGACAGTGAGAAATCCGGGATCTGAACGAGATTGTCGTCTACGATCTCATCCAGCCACGGTTCAGCCACCCCAAGGAGACGGTAGGAGGGATTTCGAGCGACGAGCCGGCAAAATGGCTCAATTTTATCCCGGAGTGAGTTAAGATTCCGAAACCTCGCTTTTGAGGAACTGACACTCCCTTGTTGCTTTCCGGCAGCTGTGCCTAGCTAGGGAGTACTTGTCGATGCTCCTATCGAGTCTTCATCCTGCTGCGAAACAGTGGACTTGTTCCGGGTGTTGTTCGAGGTTTCAGGAGGGTGAATAGGAACTACTTGAATTGACATTGAGATGCTATGGAGCTCAGAAAGAGACTCGAATGAATGCGCTCGATCACTATTCCTCCGCCTCACCACATATATCATGCTTTTGATGAGAGCATCTTCGTCGACGACTTGTCGAGGATGTTTTCGTCGTAATCTCGCAGGAGGGGGATGAGCGCTTGGCTATGCGCAGTGACTCGGAAGTTAAGCCACATAGATAGTTATCTCCTTCTACATAGCACGCATTCGCTAGTTTGGATAGGGATGTCGGACACTCTCGGGGAGGAAGGGCCTGAGCGAGTTGTTCGTCATCCCATTAGGGCTAAACCGAACGTCGGTGCCCGGAGGAGAAAAGTCTCCACTGGCGAGAGCTAGGTATCAACGCGGCATAGAACAGATATGCCCTCGACAATCTCGCGCCAATCTGTTCAGACGCTGAGCAACAGCATGTTTTGTGTGCCACACCTCTGCTGGCAACGAAACCAGGAGCCATGTCTTTGGAAGGAGAGGAGAGAAGATAAGGCTAGTATGCCGAGCTACTGAGTCGCGCAAATGCCAGGGATAAAAGCTCGACCAAGGGAAGGTCAGAGAATTGATCAATTTACATCAAAAACTCTTGACGTTGCGACACGAGAGCCCCCGTGCATCAGAAGAGGATGTCTAGGTGGCCCTATCTCAAATGGTTATGTCTGCCATGACAGCAGGCAGCTTTCAGGACCATAAATATCCAGATGCAAAATTGTATGTATCTTACGTCCGGATAATGCACCTCCGTCTTAATATTCACTCAAATTCCACGAGAGCCATCCATACTATGACCTAGTTGGAAGAGACTCTGAACAAAATCAACATAGTCATGAAATCTGCAACACTAAACACAAATCGTGCGGGTTTTGAAGAATGAGAACTCAACGAGTCGCGGTACGATCTTTAGAGTAAACTATTCAACGGAATGGGGAGTGAAATTCACGGAACATGATGACGCGACTTATGAATAATGGCTTACTTGACCAAAAAGCTAACCTCACTAGTTGGAAGAAGTAACTATCCCAGAATGAAGTAACTCGTGGAAGATGAGCAGAAACATCAGCGGGGATAATAAACTGAGAAGCGCTCACCATATTCAATGCCGAAACTGTCAAGAAACGACAGGATACCTCGCTCATGGAGCAGAATAATACGAGATCAGAGGCTCACAGGATAATGCCACTCACCAACCTGAAGATACAGGCATCATTGAATGAATTGATCAGTTACTCAATAAAATCGGATGAAGCACAGAATGTCACCTTACCACCTCACAAATCCGACGATTCAACGGAAAAATGGCACGCTTAGTATCTTCAATGCAAAATACACCACCGCAGTGGCCAGAAAGATAATCTCAGTATCTAACGCCAGCATGACGCTTGGGGTGAGCAACTATCCGTACATCCTGTGAACAATCAAACGAAAAAGTTTCGCTCTTTCCATCGGGATATCCGGGTAGTGAGTAAGAGACGATCATTGGATTGTCAGCTGAGCCTCGTCCGGCTCGCTCAAGCGGTAAATCAGAGGCGTACGGGGCCATAAGAGAATCAGCCATCAACAAATTAGCATACGAGTTGTCGACAACTCGTTCCGCCCCAGTGCGGATCTCCGTAGCCAATTCAAAACATCTTGGGAGTCCGTCAGTAAGAGGGTAGGTTGGCTGATCTTGATGGAAAACACATGCAGCAAGATAATAATAGAAATTAACCGAGAATAAGAGATGATAATTTACTTACTCGGAGACATGACGGAAGAAATATATCAGCACGTTGACACGATGTCGATCACACAACAGCTTGAGGAAGACAGAAATCGGGCAAAACTACGGCCCAACCCGAGACTACCCACCAGCATGAACTAATCACAAGATACGAGGAATCATCGGTAAGGAAGGACGCCCAAGCATTTCGCACTTATCTCAACTCGGTAGAGCATATACATACACAATAATTCAGGTCCACGACGAAAGCATCGGGCAAATCTCCAGGACATGATTATCAATAGAAATTGCTGGAATCCCCTTCATAATGATCAAAAATGCAATTGACGATTACCCTCATCCTCGTGCCACCCTCCTTCTGAATGAACGAAAGTTCTCCAAGACTATACAAAATCGTCCAGAAAATTCGAAGAACAAGATTTTTCTTACGTAGATTAACAGAACCGGAATGGAACATACCCAGAAGAGTTGATAAGACCCTCTATAACGTGAGTACCCATTTCCAAAATCTCGGAGCACCGGGTAAACCGGATGGATACTGAGCAAATACCGGGGAACCCCAGATTGATGGTGGAGAAGTTGGATCGATTACGCACGTCTGAAACATCATGGAGAATCATCCATAGTATCGACTTACAACCTCATTCGTCTCGGGTCAAAGAACTCAACACAACTTGGTACTAATTACAATTAAGATGCACTAAACAAAGACAAAACTGCAAACACGGTGACCGAATCAGCACATTGAATGAGAAAATCAAAGACACTCAGGAAGATTCAGACAGGCTCATAGAATTATTCGGAGGATCGGGGAAGAATAGATCGCATATACAAGCAATAAAAGCAGCAATACCGTTAGTGGGGCGTATATCAAATTCCTTCACGGAACGCTAGACGAAGAACCTGATGCGGATTGGATAGTGATGATGCAGGGGAATACCAACGATTTGAGCAAACTTGCGGGCCTCATGGCAAACCAAACATAAAACATACTGGATCAATTCGGAATCCAGGAAGATGAATTCATCGCGCTCAGTAATCTCATGCTGCAATCAGAATATGAACAGAATGAATTGAACAATAGACTTGATTTTCCTACTGCCATGAAAATTTTCATGGAAAGCGTATATTAATATGGAATGGACACCCAGACTCTAACGTACGTAATCATCTCGGCATCGCAAGGTGCATTACATCCACGTTTCGTCCCACCATCTCCTAGGACACATACGAAGAATAATGTCAGCAAAGTCATGGGAGACACAAGGTTTCGGAGAATTGGAATTGACCATACCAACATCAACTTATCACGAATTGCCGACTCAGCTATACTTTTCTCGAGCCCGAAACTCATATATCATATAAAACTCCCACTATGAGACCGCATTGAATACGACCTTCATAAAGCACTCCCACTGACAGCTCGACAACGTAATTCATCAATTTCAGCCTTCAT
This sequence comes from Eretmocerus eremicus, assembly GCA_030522705.1. Classification (NCBI taxonomy): domain Eukaryota; kingdom Metazoa; phylum Arthropoda; class Insecta; order Hymenoptera; family Aphelinidae; genus Eretmocerus; species Eretmocerus eremicus. The sequence goes on from JAPYYZ010005128.1 coordinate 4,737, forward strand.
ATGGCCAGTTCCCATTTGAATGACGATGAGAACAGAACAAGAGTCATACACTGGTTCACGGTAGAATCATTGGATTTAAGGGAAGTTCATGTCTGAATCCGAGAAAAGTTTATTATGCGAAGAACCGGGACCAGTCCGAATCATAGATAATTTCTCACCTAGCAAAATCAAAGCGGCAGGCCATAGAAACGTTCCTCTCTCAACTTGTCATTTCGAAGGGGTCACACTACAAGGAGCCTTCTGCGTGGAATGAGTCAAGGATGAGACATGGATTTCCTCCACGGATCATGCAGAAGAAATCTCCAAAAACTGCAAAACTTACACGAACAAAAAATCAAAGATAACCGTATTGAGGTTGCTATACCTACACTCAGAATGCAGAGATCAGACAAAATTTGTGAAATTCGTAGCTTCGCGCAGGACTGCAGATGGAACTGGAATAATCGTGTTTCGCGATATTTATTCAGATCACGGTCGTATAGACAGGTCTCACAACTCCGGTGGTGGGGGTGAACATGCTTTTAAAGACGCAAAATTAGTTCTTAACTCGCCATCGTGAGGCGCTTTTCATCCGGCACATATCTGGATTTGCGCGTGCTTGCCCGCGTGAAGCAGCAGCAGAGCACACGTTATCTTCTGCTCCGCCGCAGAATGGGACAGAAACAGTGATTTTGGGCAAAAATCGTCGCCGTGCGGGTAATTGAGCTATCGGTATGATTCAAGATAGATTCTCTTCGTCTTTCTCAGCTCTACACGATGCAACTGCGAGAATTTTGATTGGAGCAATTTTTTGCCTACGGGTGCGCGGTGATCATCAACAAAATTTTGCCCTGAATCAGCTTCCCACATTTTCTAGCAGCAATTCTCGATCCTCTATCTGGTCGCGAATGATGGACGATGATTTCCAAAATGTAATCCAAAAACTTTGGAGTTGGCACGAGCTCTAATCATATGAAAAATCCACCTGCGTCGATGAACTCGTCATTTTCAGTCAATTTAACCCGAATCTGACTCGAAGGTTCTTCCTTGAAATCGATCCCGGCGACCTTGGCGGCCATCAAGAAACCTCTATTCGATCGCAGATGGAAGATATCCGATGGCGAAGGTATGACTACTGATTTCGAGGTGGCGCAAGGACGGATTCATAACTCGATTCGATTAATACCGCTCGATTCATAAATTTTTCTCCACTAATCCATCCACATCCTCGGCGGCTACCCCCGACCCTCTACCTGGTCACAAACGATAGATATGATCACCGAGAGGGCATGAAGATCGTTTTCATGATGTCACTAGTCGCTCAGGACGAGCCCCCACTACTCAGGCTGTGCGATGGACTTCTGATTCTGATCAAATTTGGCTTATAACTATATTTCGATCACAAAACATCGCTCCAAGCGGAATTCTTACAGGTACATCATGTAGAGTTGAGAAAGACGGAGAGAATTCATTTTGAATCATACCGATAGCTCAAATACTCGTGCGGCGATGATTTTCGCTGTAAATTACTGTTTCCGTCCTACTGTGCGCCAGGAGCCGGGCGAGACGGCACACATGGTTGCGATGATCAGGATCACTTCAATGATCCAGTTCGCACTGATTTGCACCTGGTGGACGAGGGCTCATGATTCCCTCAAATTTCGGCAGTGCACGCAGGATATCTCAGCCCAAATCTCGAGTTCCTATGGGCGACCACAACTTTATATATGAGTTTAAGAGCGCAGGTTCGCAGATGTCGTGGTAGCTGTGCTGGCTAAGGCACGGGCTATTAACTTTTGCCGACCCGAGTTCAAATCACGCCTCGGGCAACTTTTTCTGCACCAATTCATTTTCACACTTTTTTCTACTCAATATTATACATGATGAATTCATACAAGAGACAACGGTACTCAGAATTCGATTAGTTCACACAGTTCTCGCTATTGGACTTACAAGGACATAAGTTGTATACGCTGTGGAGATGAAGATTCAGGAAGAAAATACAGGCTATAATCCTGAGATATGGTTTATATATTCGAGAAAAATCTTTCGAGGATTATAAATGTCATGCCTCGTGGAGGCAACGAATGACATGAATTTGAGAAACTCATTCTCATAATTTGAGAATTAAGAAAAAAATCTATTCGGTACGGAATAAGAATGAACATTTTCTCTCGATCATGTAAGAGTCTTGAAAATGTCCTAGGAACCTCAAAGTTCTCGAAAATTTGATATTACTGGAATCTGAGATGTTTTGGAAAATATGTCATGTCCTCGTGAGTTCAATGGCGGAAACTGTGTGAATCAATCGGATTCTGAGTGCCGTTGTTTTTTGTATGGATTCATCATGTATAATTCTGTGTAGAAGAGAGTGTAAAGATGAATCTGTGAGAAAACAACTTGCCCAAGGCGGAATTTGAACCTGGGTCGGCGAAAATTGAATGCCCGTGCCTGAGCCAGCACATCCACTACGACATCTGCTAGTCTGCGCCCTTGAATTCATATATAAAGTTGTGTCCACCCCTAGGGACTTGAGATTTGAGCTGAGACATTCTGCGTGAACTGCTGAAAGTTGAGGAAATCATGAGCCCTCGTCCGCCAGGTGCAAATCGGGGTGGACCGGATCACTGCAGTGATTCTGATCATCGCAACCGCGTGCGCCAGCTCGCCCGGCTCCCGGCGGAGCTGACAGTGACGTCTTTGGGTGATGGATTCGGCTGAAAATTTACAGATGCCTCCCATTCTATGGAAGGATGGAGTTCCCAAAGTTCTAGACCCGAACGCTCAAGCAGGTTAACGAAGACAATTAGGCTCATGCTAACCATCAGTTTGGTTCCATGCATGTTGCTTGGCACACTCAACACTGAGATACATACAAATCAGTATCTTCGAGTTACCAGAGAATATTCACAGAGATTCCCCAGAAGCTTATAGTGAGATAAGAGCCAGCGCAGGAGAGAGATTATGCAATAAGATGGGATGAATCATCGAATCACAGCCCATGGATACTGTAGTTTCGAATGAATTTCTGACCTGCCTGCCAACACTTATTTTCATTGTTGTGGTCTATGAAAAGCTTCAGATTGATGATAGTCCTTATGTAGAGCTTTTACTCTAGCTCATGGACTAGTGACGAAAGAGTTAGCATCTGTTCCATCGAAAGATTTTGACGGAGGTGAGAATTCTTGAAATTCTTATAGGGCTATGAGTGATCAATGATTCCAGCTGTGACATCACAAGTATGGAAATCAGTGTTGGCAGCATGTCCAAAATTCTTCCGGAAGTACAGTATTTATGGGCTCCTATTCGATGATTCATTCTATTTAATGAGATAATCTCCTTTCTGTGCTGGCTCTTGCATTATTCTATGCTCATAGAAATCCTTTGTGGATATTTTCTGGTCACTTGAAGATATTGATATGTGTTTGTTCCAGTGTTGAGTGTGCCAAGCAACATTTATGGAACCAAACTGATGCTTCGCGTAAGCATGACTATCTTTATTTTGCTCAAAAAACACTCAATTTCTGCTATATCCTAGTTGGTGCAGCTCAGAACTGCTCGAGCGTTAGGGTCTCAAACTTTGGGGACTCCATTCTACCATAGGATAGGAGACATCTGTGAATTTTCAGCCAAATCCATCACCCAGAGGCTCTGGTGTCTCCTAGTTAGTTCGGCTCCGAGCCATGTCCCGAGCTACTCGTACTCTGCGTGCGCGTCGATGCACTCAAGAAGAGCATGTTCAGCAGTGTCCCAGTCCGACCCACATGACTGGCACTCTGCAGTCTCTCTCCTGTGTTACTTTGTAAGGTGAGTGCAAAAGCATCCGAAACCCGCTGAGCGCTTGAGTGAGCCAGTAGTCCAGCTGCCCATGCTCCCGGTCGATCCAGCTGGCAATCTTGGAAATTAGCCAGTGCGGCCTCTTTCCACTCGTCGAAGCATCCAATTTCGTCCGCCACTTGTCAATAATGGCAGCTCTTGCAGTGTCCCGGATCATGGACATTCGTGTCGGGTTGAGTTCCATGCCCTCAGCCCTCAGGGTTTCCTGCCGCTCCCAAGTCATCACCCGCTCCTCGACCAAGAGATTTATGTCCGGGACTCGTGCTATCACGCAAGTAGCCTCAGCTGACACGGTACGATAATCGCTGATGACGCGGAGTCCGGCTCGGCGCTGTACTGGTCCGATTCTCTCAATCATCATGGACTCTCTAGCCACTCACCCCCATATGGCTGTTCCGTAGAGCATGATAAATGTGCTCACTGTATTGGGAAAAGCTCTCCTAGTTGATTCGGGTCCACCAATATTGGGCATCAGCTGCTGATGTGCGATCCCAACTCTTTCTGCTGGTATATCGTTTGTTCTATTTATTTTCTTTCTTTTTATGGTGGTCAATGAGGGTCATCTTCTCGCAGACGTTGTGACGGGTTGCGCCTCTGGGTTCGCACAGAGCACGGGACCGCCTAAACCCGCCCACTGATCGAGGTTACATCAACCATGTCATAACCAACCCACCCTGGAACCGCTTGCGCATTACTTCGGGGTGGGAGGAGCATCACGCGCCACATAAGCGTTTCTCTCTGGATCTTCAGCTCTTCTCCCTTCTCTCTAGGTCGTCCGGTATTGATCACTCTTCAGATCGTCATTAATCACTCGGCAGCACCCCTTGCTTAGTGCTGCAGGGCTCGTTCTCGCTCTTCTTCCCGGGTGATCGCCGTCTTGGTAAAGTCGGCGATCTCATCACACGTCTCTTCACTGCAAAGCATGGCTGTCACAAGGTTCTCAGATGTGAACTGGATCCCAAGCCGGTCCATGAGCTCCGTTCTCTCTATAATTGTATCAGCACAAGCAGAAAGTTCGTGCTCTACGTCGCCCCAGTCTGCTTCGTATATCTGGTGAACCGGGATCTCCCTCTTCTGGAACCGCTCCGGGTACACTCAAGGCCTGCGTCAGCCAATAGTCCAGCTTGCCGGAGGCCCGATTAATCCACCTGTCTGAATTGGGGACCAACCAGCGCGTCCACGCGCCCTTGGTCGAGCTATCCCACTCCCTTTGCCTATTGACCACAGTCGCCTCCCTTTGAGACCCTCGGATGAGGGCCTCCCGGGACGGGTTCAGTTCCACTCCGTCGCTCTTGAGGGACTTCTGGCGGTCCCATACTCACTTCGAGGGTGACAGTCGGGGAGAACCTCCTTACCTCGCCTGAGTCCTGGATGGCTCCCCTCCCGGCAATCCCGACGGAGTCCGCCTTGATCCCTTCCTGCGACTCTATGAGAAAATGCCCATCCTTCGTTTTCCGGGGTTCTGAGACTTTGGGAGCTGATTCCTCAGCCTCGGCCGCCTGCCTGAACCTCCTAAGCAAGTCTGCGTAGGTCAAGCCATTCTTTTTTGGCTCGACAATCACGGCGTCCGGTCTCGAAGGGTGTTTCGAAGGGTCCATGCCGCAGCGCTGCTCCTCTTGCGGATATCAATGTTTTTTCTTCTTTTTTTCTCGATGGTTCAGAGAAAGGCAAATCCGCAGACCGGACGACAGGCTGCCTCAGAAGCGTGGAAGAGCTCCTGTGAAGAGTCCCCCATGACGAGGTGAGCCCAGGGGGCAGTTCGGGTGGCGAGAAGAGCCGACGCTTGGCTCGAATCAGCTCCCGGCTATCCCCAGGGACCCTCACCGCCCAAACCCCCCTCAGCCTCGTACCCGTTAACAGGGTGAGGCGAAAGTAAATTCCACCAACTGACCTATCCATACCCGGGACTGCGCGTGCATCACTTCAGGCATGAGCGCCGTTTTCTTCGCGATCCACCATCTACTGCATGCACTCCTTGCTTAGCGTTGCAGGGTCGTTCCCGCTCTCTTTCGCGGGTGATCGCCGTCTTGATGTATTGGGCGACATCTTCTTACGTTCTCCTGTCGCGGAGGATTATTGGTATAAGGTTCTCGAGGGTGAGCCATAACCCGAGCCTCGTTTGTATCTTCGCGCGCTCCGTGCTTGCGTCAGTGCACTCGAACAGAGCGTCCTTAGCGTATCGATGACGAAACCGCAGCTCTGGCACTCCGGTGACGCTCTTTTTCTAAATTCAGTGACGTAGGCGCCAAAGCAGCCATGACCACTCAGTGCCTGTGTTAGCCAGTAGTTCAGATCCCTGTGACGACGATCGATCCATCGCTCGAGATGCAGGATCAGTTGGTTGGTCCATCGTCCCTTCGTTGAGCGGTCCCATCCTGCTTGCCATTTGGCCAAGGTCCCGGCTCTTCCAGCCTCGCGAAGGGCAGCCCGGCGAGGGGGGGCTCATATCCACCCCTTTGATAAGATCCTGGTGATGGTAGAGGAGGCTAACAAGGCGACCCAAGCGCATGCTACCGCCAAGAAGGGAGTCGAGGCTGAGCTTTTGAGGGTGATGGGTTTTGTGGAACGGCTGCAGGTGCTTCGAGAAAAGACGGCCGAACTCACGGACGAAGTTGGTCCGAACCTGAACAAAATGAAGGAGGAAGTCGAGAAACTCGCGGCATTGGCGACAATGGAACCCAACCAGGCATGTGAGGTCTTCAAGAGGAAGAACACCAGTCTGCCAGAGGCCAGCAACAGCAGCCAAGAAAAGTTAAAAGCCGTGAAGCTGCCGCGTCTCAGATTGGCTTGACTCTAATTGATGAAACTCTAAGTGGCCACGCCAAATCCCCAGGCTAGCACTCCATTCACATCCGGCAGCGAGGACGTCGAGTCTGTTGCTAGCGAGAGTGAGCGGACGGAGGCCACCAGTAGGAAGGAGAAGAACCAGAAGAAGAGGGAAGAACGGAGGGATGATCTAAAATTCCGTGGCGCTAAGACAGCAACACTGGGAAGGAGCGAGGACGCCCAGTCACCAAGAGGGAAGGGGAGGCCGCAGAAGGAGGAGAAGGATGAGACGCTGATGAACCAGCAGGGGAGGGGCCAACAGGAAGAGGAATGGTCGGAGGAAGAAGAGAGAAGACCCAGAGTTGAACCTGATGCCGTCCTCATCAAGACCGAACCGGACGGCCTGAGCTACGCTGACATGCTCAGGGAGGTGGAACAGGGAGCAGACGCCGAGGAAGTTGGTCCAAAAGTAAACAGAATCAGGGAGACCAACGATCGCCACCTCTTAATAGAGCTCCAAAAGAGCACCGGCGCGGAAACTGTGGAGGCTGCTATCGGCGAAATTGTCAAGGATGACGGGTACATTTGCCGTCTTTCAACCAATACGACGCTGAAGGTGCACGACATCGACGATATAACAACTACCGAAGACGTCAAAAATGCGATTGCGAAGGTCATTTGAGACAAACTCGAGGATAGCGTGTTAGTCAGGGCTCTCCGGCAATCGTTCAGAGGCACACACATCGCGACCGTAACGGTCCCCGCTAGGCTGGCTCACAGCATGACGTCGAAGAGAACCATTCGCATAGGATGGACGAATGCGAGAGTTGGGGATAGATAGATAGATGGATAGATATTTATTCAACTTCGCGAGAAGGGTGGGATACCAAGGTGCTTCAACTGCCTACAGTACGGGCACATGTCAGCGAAGTGTGACAAACAACAGGAGCGTCGAACGAAGCGAT
>JAPYYZ010005130.1:0-10284 GCA_030522705.1 Eretmocerus eremicus
AAACCGCATGGGGTTTTCTATATTTCTCAAGACTTGAGCTGTCATATCCATTTTGAATCATGTCCATAGCACGTCTAGAACTGTACTTGCTAACTTTTGACACAAAAAAATGCAAATCTCCCACTGTGCGCCGTTTGACTTCATGTGCACATTAGCTAGCAAGTAAGTGCTCTACGCAGGAATTATTTTGGTCTAGAATTTTCCCAGGCTCAGGTCCCAGTGGGATCCCAGTGAATTATTTTCAGCAGGGGCCATTGATTCCACAATCATTATGCTCCTCGATTATAGACCAAATATCAAACATCTCATCAAAAGAGAGATCATTGCTGTCTAGGAGAATTGTCAAATAGTTGAGATCTGGTTCTATAGAAATTCCTCAATCATGATTGTATCTTAGAAATCTCATCATGCGCTACCTCTATTGGTATTTGTTCAACAACTATTTTGGATATAAATCATGAAGGTTATTTGGGAGGGAAACTCTTCAATAATACTTGACGTCTAGAAATGCAACTCCAAGCTATAACTCGAGCCACAGTGCAAACTGAAGATTTTAATCTTAGGTATTCCCAACAATCTTTGAGGATTTGAGTTATAAAAGACTGCTAAGAACAGCACTCTCTAATCTATTGACATATATGAGACATTCCACGTAGCACAAAGTATCTTGAATACATGTAAGTTGAATCAATTTTCATCCCACCGTCCAAATATTCCAATTATCGATTCAGTTTCTGGTATGAGTATAGTTTATGTGAGTGCTCTGAGTTATCTGCAATGACGAATTGAATAATCCAAGATCTATCTCCTCAAAAGGAGTACAGGTTGATTGAGACAGATCTTGAAGTAGCCGATGTTGACAATATGTAATACAAGACAGGCATAGATTCCTCCCACCAAAAATGAGATATCTTCAAACCATTACTCGAACCACTGAGATACATCCCAGGATGTATCAACTAGTCGATGAACAATCCAAGCAGGAGCACGGAGGGCAAATTTTTTCAACGAACTGAGTCACTCAGATTCAACTGTCCACTGTCAAAAATGTAGAATACATCCAATTGCATTGGCGAATAGATTTTTCCACAAGAGTAACGATTGACTCAGATTTACAATTGGCTCCTTGGACTCAAGTGAGCCCTCTGACTGCTAGACCTCAAACACATTTGGGGGAACCAACAGTGGATCCATCACGCTTATGAGCTTATGATACTGATAAGATTTTGAGCCTAGATTCTGAATACTCACTTCCAAACACAAATCTGGAGATTTGGAGTGAGAATATGCCAGGGGTTCATCTACTCCTGCACATCCGCAGAAAGCATCTTTCTGTCATGAGAGAGATCGATCTATTCCTCCACTACTGACACTTTCCCAGCTCAGTCTCTGTAATCTTGGATGCACATTTTCTACATTGTGAGGAATCCATGGGACATCGTGGAATCAGCGTGGGATGCAGTGGAGAAGCGTTGGACCTGTGTTATATGACACGTCAGACCTCGTGGAACCGCCCGAGACGCCATGATGGCCCCTCGTGGAACCAGCGTGAAACGCAGTGGGACAGCGTAGAACCTGAGTTGAAAGTGTTATAGGATCTCGTAGGACCTTGTGGAAACGCGTGAGACGCCTGGGACCTTTTAAAATCAGCTCGGGATGCCGTGAGATAGCGTTGAACCTGTTCCGAATGACCCGTCGGACCTCGTGGAACCGCGTGCGATGCCATAGCCCCTCGTGTGAGCAGCGTGAGACGCAGTGGGATGGCATGGAACCTGGTTTATATGGACCGGGGTACCATGTGGGATCTCGAGAGACGCGATGGCACCTCGTGGGACCAACGTGGGACGCAGTGGAATAACGTGGGACCTGTGGAACCTCGTGAGACTTCGTGGGACCACGTCGGATGCAATGGGACAGCGCGGGACCTGAGTAATGGGTGCCATGGGGCCTCGTGGAACCTTTTGAGGCCGTGTGAGACGTCATGAGACTCCGTCGTACCAGAGGGGGAAGCATTGGAATAGCGAGGGACCTGTAAAATATGACTCGTGGGACACCGTGGGACCAGCGTGGGATGCAAAGGGATAGCGCGAGATCCGAGTGATGAGTACGATGGGACCTTGTGGGCCCTCGTGGGAACGAGTGAGACGCCACGTGACCTCGTTGAACCAGCGTGAGATGCAATGGAATAGCGTAGGACCTATGTTATATGATCCATGGGACCTCAATGTACCGCGTGAGAGGCCATGAGACCTCGTGGGACCGGCGTGGGATGCAGTGGAATAGCTTTGGACCTGTGTTATAGGACACGTCGGACCTCGTAGGTCCGCGTGACACGCCATGGGACCCGACGGATCATCGTGGGATGTAGTGGAATAGCGTAAGACTCCTATCATATGACATATCAGACCTTGTAAGACCGCGTGAGGCGCGGAGGGGCCTTGTGTGACCACCGTGGGACGCAGTGGGATAGCGTGGGATCTGTGTCTCATGACCCGTGGGACCTTGTGGGACCTCGAGGGACGCCATGGGACCTCGTCGGATCAGCGTAAGACGCAGTGGGATAGCGTGGAAACGGTGTCATATGACCTGTGGGAAATCGTGGGACCGCGTGAGACGCCATGGGGCCTCGTCAGGTTAGCGTGGAACGCAGTAGTATAGCGTGGGACCTGTGTGGAAAGTGCATTGGAACCCCGTGTTATCTCTTAGGACCGCCTGAAGAGCTGATTGACCTCGCAAAACCAGCTCGGGACGCAGTAAGACAGCGTGAGACTCGGGTTGAAAGTGCCATGGGACTTTGTGGGACCTTGTGGGCCCGCGGGAGACCCCATGGGACTCCGTGGAAACAGCGTGGAATGCAGTGGGATAGCGTGGAAACTGGAATAGGAGTGCCAGGAAATCTCGTGGAATCCCGTGGGACCGCGTGAGACGCCATTCGACCTCGCGGAACCAGCGTGGGATGCAATGGGATAGTGTGGGAGCTGTCTTATATGACCCGTGGGACCCGTCGGGACCAACGTGGGATGCAATAGGAACTCGCGGGACCTGAGTGATAAGTGCCATGGAACCTCGTGGGACCTACTGGGACCGTGGGAAACCCCATGGGACTCCGTGGAAACAGCGTGGGATGCAGTGGGATAGCAGGGGACCTGTGTCATATGACCAGCGGGATTCCGTAGGACCTTATGGGGACGCTTGAGACGCCATGGGACCTCGTGGGACCAGCGTGAGACGCGGTGAAATAGCTAGGGACCTGATTTGGGAGTGTCATAAGATCTTGTGAGACCCCGTCGGACGGCGTGAGCCACGGGGAGACCTCGTGGGACAGGCGTGAGATGCAGTGGGAGAGCGTTTTACCTGTGTTATATGAACCGTGGGACATGGTGGGAGCTCGTGGGATCACCATAAGACGCAGTGGGATAGCGTGTGTAGCCGTGGGATAGAGTGGGTTCTGTCTTATATGACTTGTGGGTCTCCGTAAGACCGCGTGAGAAGCCATGGTACCTCGCGAGACCAGCCTGGGATGCAGTGGAATAGCGTGCGACCTGATATGAAAGTGCCCTGGGACCTTGTGAGTCCTCGTCGGTTCGCGTGAGCCGCAAGGAGATCTCATGGGACAGGCGTGGGATGCAGTGGGATAGCTTGGAACCTATTATATAACCCGTGGGACCTCGTCAGAACACGTGAGATGCCATGAGACCTCGTCAAATCAGCGTAGGACGCAGTGGGATGGAGTGTGACCTGTATTCTATGACCTATATGACCTCGCGGGGTCAGGGTGGGACGCAGTGGAATAGCAAGGAACCTGATTTGAAAGTACCATAACCCTCGTGAGACATCGTCGAACCACGTGAGACGCAAGGAGACCTCGTGGGACGGAAGTGGGATGCAGTGGGATAGCGTGGGACCTGTGGTATACAACCCGTGGGACCTGCGGGGATTGCGTGAGACGCCATGGGACCCCGTGTGACCGGCGTGAGACCAAGTGGGATAGCGTGGGACATAAGTTATGAGTGCTATGAGACTCTATCGGATCACATGGGATCGCCTGAGCTACAATGGGACGTCGTCGAATCAGCGTGAGTTGCAGTGGGATAGCGTGGGACGTGCGTTATATGTCCCCAGGGACCCCGTGGGACCTCAAGGGCCCACGTGAGATGCCTTGGAACCTCTCGGGGCCAGCGTGCGTTGCTGTGAGATAGCGTGGAACCTATGTCATATGACCCGTGAAGCCGCGGGGGACCAGCGTGGGATGCAATGGAATAGTGTCGACCTGTGTCTTATGACCCGTGGGACCTGGTGGAAATTCGAGGGACCTCGTGGAAGGCAGAGAAACCTCGTGGGGACAGCGTGGGACGCAGTGGGAAAGCGTGGGTTCTCAGTTGTATGCGTTTGGAACTCCGAATGATCTCGTGGGCACGCGTCAAACGCCGTTGAACCTCGTGGGAGCAGCCTGGGACTGAGTGGTGTAGCGTAGAACCTATCTGATCATCGCCATGGGACTCCGTCAGACGACGTGGGATCTTGGGAGACGCCATGGGACCTCGTGGTACCAGCGTGGGATGCAGCCGGATAGCGTGAGACACGCGTTATGAGTGCCGTGAGAGCTCGTGGGACCGGTAAGGACCACTTGAGATGCCATGGGACCTCGTCGGATCAGCAATGGACGCAGTGGGATAAGGCGGAACCTGTGCTCTATGACTCGTGGGACCTCCGTGGACCGCGTGGGACCGCGTGAGATGCAATGGGACCCCGTGAGACCAGCGTAGGATGCAGTGGGATAACGTGGGACCTGTGTTATACTGAACCGTGGGATCTCGTCGGAACGCGTGAGACCGTTGGGCCTGTGTAATGTGACCCGTGGGACCGTGTGGGACCGCGTGAGACGCAAAAAGACCCCATGGGGCCTACATGAGACGCAGTGGGATCTCATGGGACCTACATGGGACACAGTGAGATAGCGTAGGACCTGTGTTATATGATCCGTGGGACCACGTGAGTCCTCAAGGGACCAAGTGAGACACCATGAGACCTCGTGGGACTAGCGTCCGACGGGATCGCTCGGCTCGTCGAACACAGGTCTCCGCTATTCCACTGGAACTCACGCTCATCCCACGACGTTCCATCGTATCCCACGCGGTCCCACGTGGTCACACGAAGTCTTATAGCACTCATAACCCATGGCCCTGGCTATCCCACTTGGTCTTTTTTGGGTCACACGGGGATCCATTGCATCATACGCGGTCCCACGAGGCCCTACGAGGTCCCATGGCACTTCGGGATCTTGTGGGACTCCGTCGTATCGCCTGGGATGCCGTAGAATCTAGTGTTACTAGCGTGGGACGCAATGAGTCCCATGAGACCTAGGTTAGAAGTGCCGCGGGACCCCATGGTACTCATGGGACCACGTGGAATGCCATGGGACCTCGTAAGACCAGCGTGGGGTGGAAACGAATCACGTAGGACCTGAGTTATAAGTGTCAGGGGACCTCGTGGGACCTTGTGAGAGCACGAGAGAGGCCACGATACTCCGTGTGATCAGCGTAGGATGCAGTGTGATAGCGTCGGACCTATGTAATATGACCCGTAGAGCCACTTGAGACCAGAGTGGTATGAAATGGGATAGCGTGTGACCTGTGTCTCATGACCCATGGGACTTCGTGGGGCCTCTCGGGAACGCGTGAGACGCCATGGATTTTCGTTGAACCAGCATGAGATGCAGTGGGATAGCGTGAGACCTCTGTTATATGACCAGTGGGACCTCTTGAGACCTCGTGGGACTGCGTCAGATGCAAGAGGACCTCGTGGGACCAGCCTGGACGCAGAGGGAGGGCTTGGGAAAAGTGTGACATGATCCTTGATATCTCAAGGGACCGCGTGAGACGCCATTGGACTTCGTTGAACCAGCGTAAGATGCAGTGAGATAGCGTGAGACCTGTGTTATATGACCAGTGGGACCTCGTGGGACCTCGTGGGACTGCGTCAGATGCAAAGGGACCTCGTGGGACCAGCCTGGACGCAGAGGGAGGGCTTGGGAAGAGTGTGACATGATCCGTGATACCTCAAGGGACCGCGTGAGACACCGTGGGACTTCGTGGATTCAGCGTGAAATGCAGTGAAATAGCATGAGGCCCGTGTCCGATGACCCAAGGGACCTCGTTGTACCGCGTGGGATGCCATGGCTCCTCGTGGGACCAGCTTGGGACGCAAAGGGATAGAATGGGATCTGTGTTATATGATCCGTGGAACCCGGTGGGACCAGCGTGGAATGAAGTGAGATAGCGTGGGATGAAGTGAGATAGCGTGGGACGTGTGTCACATGACCAGTAGGACTCTGTAGGATCTCGCGCAAAATCTTTGAAATGCCATACGACCTCATGGGACCGGCGCCGGACGCATTGGGATAGTATGGGACTTGTGTCATATGACTCTTGAGACCTCTCTGGACCTCGTGAGAGCGCGTGAGATGCCATAGGACCTCTTCGAACCAGCGTAAGATGCAGTGGGATAGCAAGGGACCTGAGTTAGAAGCGCTATCGAACCTCGTGAGACCTCGTCACCGCGTGAGACGCCATGAGACCCCGTGGGACAGGCGTCGGATGCAGTGGGGTGGTATGGGACCTGTGTTATATAACCCGTCAGTCCTTGTCGGACCGCGTTAGACGCCATGGAAGCTCGTAAGATCAGCGTGGAACGCAGTGTTATAGCGTGTGACCTGTGTTAGAAGAGCCATGGGACCTAGCGGGACCAGCGTGGGATGCAACGGGATAGTGTGGGAACTGTGTTATTCGAGCCGTGGGACCTCGTGAGACTGGCTCGGGAGGCAATGGGATAGCGTGATACTCCGATCCACAGCGCAATTGGACCACGTCGGACCTTGCGGGTATAACGTCACAGCGGAACACTAGGGAAACGCGTTCTTAGAACTGACTCAGTTCAGAGACGTGAATGACTTTCGAATCGTTCCCGGACGCGAGTTCAATTTGACAAACGGACGGATTCGCAACACAATTTTGGATGGGAATAAATGATGAATGACAACAATCTATCGGCCTCGCGATTGACTACTAGAGCCAGCGAACAAGAGACGGACTGACGGGCGGACAAATGAGAGACGGACGGATAACGGAGAATCGGACGAGCGGATAGAGAAAAATGAAAGAAATTCGATTCTTCTCCTCACTTTTTAATCTTTCTCCAATCCCCAATACAATGCGCCAGCGGTGCCAAAGCCAAAACTTTGCAAGGTGTAACCGAGCTGGACCAGGGATTCCGAGGCGGAGTGAGAAGCCTGAAAATGCAGACGGCCCAAAAGGGACTGATTGAGCGTCGAAAATGCGCGAAATGTATAGGCAAGCCTCCGCCGGGGCGTGACGGGTCCAGCATAGCATGGTGGTGAGGGTAATTTGTAGCTTTCCTACAGCGAGAGGGCTCGCAGTAGTGGCAGAGAGGAGCAGTGTATTTTGAGTCCAAGTTGAGCGAAAGATGGTACCACTGGTATTGAATCTAGTTGACGAATCAATAATTACATGTTCTACGGCTTATACGAAATTATCGATCAAATTCAATCTCTCTACGTCAATTTCCTCCTTCCTAAATTAGTTCCCACCAGAAGAATGTTGATGGATTATAGTCAATATTCATCAAGAGTGGAATTGACGTAAAAGCTCACTAATTCGCGTATGAGTTCGTTGATATAACAATTCTTGGAAGTATTGATTACTTGAGAGCAAAAGTTTCGGATTATAAGTCACGAATTTCATAACTATTTCATAATTTTATACCTCCTTAGAATATTATTCAATGTCTCATTCCGAAGTCACGACGAAAGCTTTCGAGTTGCTATAATTATCGGTCTTGAAGTTTAAATACAAGGGGTGGTTACATTCAATAAAGAATCATCATGAAATGGAGCTCTCATAATCCAGAATTAAGAGATTCCCTCAATTTTATAGGCTTTTATTCATGGGTTTCTTCGTTTCTTCAGAACTTGCGCTCGAAGTAATTAAATAAAGCCGAAGCTTGGATGATAATTTGTGAATCCATGCGCAAGATAAATATACTCCCTTCCCCTCCTACTTGTTCTATATTAATTCTAATTCTACGCATCATCGATGTTACCGTAGAATCGTAATTCTATCAATCTGAAATAATTGGCCAAATTGATCAAAAGAAACGGTGTGGGGACGATTAGAAATATCTTGCAGCTTAAAGAACTTTCGGAGACAGAAATTTCCCATCGAGAGATAATTCCAGAGGAGGGAGCGCAGCGCATCGCATCCGTCTGATTTCCAAGGTCAAGTCCTCGCGCGATTTCGGCGACGGCGCACGTTTTCCCTCAAACTATTCATGATAGGGCTCGCTGGAGGTATTTGATCCCGAGAAGAGCGAAAGTTTCAAGAACAATCTGGATCAAAGATCGTGGGATGAAGGAAAAAGTCAAAGCGTGTGGTGACTCGCGTTTCCTCGAAATTTTGAACAGAAAGACGTGCGGACCGCTCGAGACGTTACACTCCTATAGTGAAACAGATACCGGAGAGTCTAAAGGATTCGAACAGCAAACGTATGCCTCTATCTGTGCCATCAAGATCATCCAACGATTACGCGATTGAGCTTCAATGCCAACAGATTCTATTAATGTAGCAATTCAACCCTGTTCGGGGTCGACGAGCGTCAGGAGTTTTGGTTATCCGTCGATCATCTAATCGAACTTCTCGGACTGTGATTTGCAGTCAAAGTGAAGTTCGTTTCTTAGTATTGTATGGCCGAAACTTCTGGACTATCGTAGACAGTCGAAGTGAAGTACGGCGATGAGTATGTCATTGCAGAACAACACTGATTTCCATCGAAACCCCGAAGACGTAGGTCGGGATTCAGTGCACGGATGCTCAGATTTGAAAGAATGATTACGGAGAATTCGGTTCGGATGACTGGCGTAAGCTTTTATTCGATGGGTGGTGGCGGTTGTGATCCTCGCAGGACGAATCCGATATACCTCGGCTTGAGACGCCAACTGTTTCCAAGTATCTCATGATACATTCTGATAGAACCTTTAATGATAGGCGTACATGTCAGTTCAAACGTATGAAAACGAAAGCAACTGTGAATCAATCATGAATACTAATCAACAATCTTTTCTATAAGATATCCTATGCAGGATTTGTATTTGTATCCCCACATGCTTCGACGCATCCAATCCTGCAGAGAAGAGAGGCTACTCAGGATATCCCAAGAACTTTGCCAGAGTTATCTTGGAGCATCACGGAGCTTTTAGGGGCCTTCTGCGGGAATTCGCTGGGAGCTAGTAACCGCGAGAGTTTCTGGGGAACGTCGCGGGAACATTGAGATAGTTCTCCAGGAATCCGCGAGGAGCCTCTTGAGAACTTTGCCGAAGCTTCGTGGGAGATTTGCGGAGCCGCTCCGGGACACTTTGAGAGCTTTATGTGAACTTAACAGGAAGTTTCCAAGAGTCCTCTCGGAATATACCTAGAATGAAATAGGCATAATCTCCCAATCTCCGCGGTTTCTGGGGGGCTCGAAATTTGACGATTCCCCGGGAGCTCCCTAGCAGCTATTGTATAATTCTTCTAGAGTTCTAAAAGAATTCCAGTATCACCACCAGTATATGCCCACTGAGGTCTCACTTGGAAATTTTCCTGGAGACTCTCAAACGACTCCCAGGATACGCAAAATTCAGCTTGTGAATATTTTATGAGCGATTTCGAAAATGTCTGAAGAATTTCTCGGTGAATGTTTTCGTTGTAATATGCTACGTCCATTTCAATGAGATATCTCATGCCATATCACAGGAATATCTTAGGAGAATAATTTTGAAAGGGTATAGCCGGGTAAGATGGTGAAAATTGCCCACGAGCCGATCTGGATAAAAAATAGTACATTATGCACCGAGTTTGTGAGGTTGTCGTGCGCTCCTGGGCGATTGGTTTTCGGCCCGAGCCGCAGGCGAGGGTCGAAATAATCGCCGCATACCGTATTTTATGCACTTTTGCAAGCACCCAAATATCGCAAAATTGCATAAAATACCATTCAATAGGGTATGCTGAGGGGATGTTTTCCAACAATTTTCAGCCCTTAAAGTCAAAGGGGGTTGAAACTACCCCCAATAACGACTTTTTCACTATAAATATATATGAAGAAAGCTTCTATCGCAGGGAACTCAACTGGGAGATGATAGTAGAATTTATCGGTTTATCCTGCCATTTATTATGCTCACGTAGTGAGCGACGTTTCGACTGTTTTCTAAATACAGTCCTTATCAAGCTAAAA
>JAPYYZ010005133.1:0-12682 GCA_030522705.1 Eretmocerus eremicus
AGAAGCCGCGAGAGGCGCTCAAACTGCCCCTTGACCAACCGAGCACGCAATTCGCGCACAAACTTCCAAAGAAGCCGCGAGAGGCGCTCAAACTGCCCCGTGAGACGACTTCGAGAATCGAGACGGCTACGAATTTCGATTCGATACAGAGGGATGTTGCAGAATAGGATAGGGGGGATATTGGACATGATTTTGCAACGAACCAATTGTAGTGAGAGCCCCTTGTAACTGTTACAGTCAGCTTCATCACCTCCCTTGGGAATTGGAATGATGATAAAGTATTTCCATTCCTCTGGTATCTTTTCTTGCGACCATATTACTTTGATGAGTTCATGAATCTTCTATGTCAGGTGTTTTCCTCCATGCTGGGAAAGCTCTGGCGGGAAATTGTCAGACGCCGGCACTGTGTTTTTCTTTCTCTTTCAATCTCTGAGTGGCTTCAGTGACCTGGAATTCGGAAGGATAGGAGGATTCTTGCTCTACTATGTGGATTTCGACAGGTCGTTCGTCGTTTGCCGAGTGAACGTTGAGAAGTTGGTCGAAGGGATTTTTCCATCTATCGAGTACAGCTTCTTTATCGATGAGGAAATCGCCGTTTTCATTACCGATAACCAACACGCTTACACTTTTGGGATCTTGCATCTCATTCAATTCTTTGTATACTCTCTGGGCGTTTTTCTGCTCAAAGTTTCGCTGGATATTAATGAGTTTCTCCTTTCAATAATCTCTCTTTTTTGTCCGCATTGTTCTGTTCCAGATGATGCGGGATATTTTGTGTTGTACGCGGGAGGCTGCTGTCCGGTCGGTCACGTGGTTCACTTTCGGGGCTTGTCGCTCGTCGTGCGTTTGCTTACAGATGTTGTCAAACCACAGCTTATGATTTCATCGGACAATATTCGCAGGTTCGGGTCCCGAAAGATGGCGCGGATCGCAGCTTTCTAAGGTAGAAAAAGCCACGTGACCTCCGTATACAGATACGTAGCTGCGTTTGTGTGAGGGCCGAAATCTATGTATTTCTTCTACCTTAGAGCGTTTCAGGAGTTATCCGCCAGATGTGACACTTTCGCCCGAACCTTCGCTTCTGTTATTGAATTTTTGACAAATTGCCATTGAGTTTCGATGTCTATTCGATTCGTTTCGGATGAGTCGACGGGGCTTCTGTCCGATTCCCTCAATAATTTAGAGATTTTAGCTTGGTTCAGTTTCCTGTTTTGATCAGACCCGAGTTTTTCGATGTTGACGGGTGTGTTGTGTCTGCTCGCTTGGTGTCGTTTAGTGTTGATTCGGTCCCGGATAAAACACCTGTCGAGGTAGGGATCCGAGTCGCAGTCGGCGCCCCTAAGAGATTTTGTTTGTAATGCTCGATTTCCATTTTCTATCCACGAGTATATGATCAATTTGATTGTGTGTTGAGCCGTTGGCGGACGTCCAGTTATTTTGTGGATATCCTTCCGCCGGAAGTGAGTGCTTCTAGTAACCAAATCTTTCTCGGTCGCAAAGTTGAAAGTTCTGAAACCATTGTCATTTCTCTCCCGGTGGAGTCTTTCAGTGCCGATTACATGAGGGAAATGCGGTTCTCTGCCAATTTTTGCATTAAAATTCACGATTACGATTTTGGTATTGTAGCTCTTGGCTCGATCGGAGTATGCCAAGAGATTATCATGAAATCCGTCTCTCACTCCGTCATTCTTATCGTTTGTCAGCGTGTGGATTGAAAATTGTGTAAACGAAAAGGTGTGCCTCTAGGTCGATGCTAGACATTCTCTCGTTGTGAAAAGTGAAATTTTTGACATGCGGCATGAGTCTGTTCTTAACGTCTAGCAAGCCGATGCCAAAGGCATGAATATGAGTTCCTCCCCATAACAATGTAATTCCCACATTTGCTCTGGTCGTTTCCTACGCATCTGGCCTCCTGGATCGCGAGAACGTCTATACTATATCGCTTTGCTTTCTTTGCGAGACATTGGAGGGCCTCATCGCGATTGAGTGTGTGGACGTTCTATGTTCTCAGAGCGAGGAGGCGGGGCTTGTGGTTTGCATTCACGGAGGGTCGGCGGTTAGCCATTCTATCTCAGCTGAAGAACTGTAGTATCCGAGGAGGGTCATATCTGTGCCTATGGAGCGAAATCGGGAATTGTTCCAGGGACACAAATATAAAAATACTCACCTCTTTCCATTGATTTCCTCATAATTTACCAATATAATCTAGATCAAATTCCGCCAACAACCGAGAATTGTTGAGAATTTGCTGGTCATAAGAACAGTCGCACACCAAAACAGAATAGAAGTCGTTTTGGCTTTTAGAAAATTGCATCATTTCTTGATCGCTCGTGGGCACGAAAATGCTCAAGACCCTAAATCCTTTCGCCATAGTGTATAGTCCTGATATGAGTATACGATTCGGAATCTCAAAAGTCAAAACGTCATCTATCTTGTCTTGTTGTTAGTTCAGGTCAATCAACTCCGTACAAGTAAAAGTTCTCGCATCACCCCATCCTTTCATCAAAGATGTTCAACGTAATACAAGATCGAGCCGTCTTTGAATCGATTATATATCTAGATCAGGTATTCTTGCTAAACACCTTATGTATGATCAATGTCAGAGGTATGGATAGTCCACATTACAACAATAAAAATCTTTAGGAAAAGAATCAAGGAATCAATTGAATTCGATAGTTTTGTCGTAAATCACTGATACTCGTATAGATAGTCAAATACGGATAGAATACATAAGTGCACATCGACTCACTCTATAGAATAAGCACACAGCCAGGAGCTTCCGATACTCAGGTCTAAAATCTGGCAGAACATGATCTGGATTCAGTTCTGCATTCAGAGTATCTAGGGCTATTCTTAGAGTTTTCATATCGTAGATTGACTTCCCAGTGATGAATTCTTCTGTTTTTGAGGCATGAAGCTGATGCATTAAAGATTGTTTATTGAAAGCACTCAAAGATTATGTAGTTTTTGATCACGCGAGTACTTACGAAGTCTGGTCGAATGCCCCCGAATAATATATTCGGTTTTTCAAGCACCTTTCCATTACCATCAAGTTTAAATAGAAAGCCTGCATTGACGATGGCATGGGCATTTTGAGCTCTTGGCATAATCTACATTTGTGGAAAGACTCAAGTAAAAATTTCGGAATTGATGAGGCGTACACAAGTGATGGAATCTTTTGCCATCTCATGTTTCAGTTGGAGTGGATGATAATTGTGGGAAAACGCACAAGAACAACGTTTTAGTGGCAGAAATCAACGGGCGCTTACCTTATATGTTTTATAAACATACTTTTTTTCCATCGACGGAAGAACTACACTGTAGATTAGCTTCCTGTCCATATTGACTTTCAGAAACTCCATCAATGAGACGCTGATCTTTGCTCCAGGTGCATCAACTATGAATCATTTAATCAATCTCCATTGAAGCACATCAAATCAGTATGTACAAACTGCACACTCGCCGGACGTTTGAAGTAACCGAACGTTGTTGAATTTTTTTTATCTTTCAGGTTGGTATCGATACATCACCCGGAATTTCGGATGTGGGCAGCCGTAGGTTTTGAAAACGGCGAGCCGTAAATTAAGACGGGGTTACTCACGAAGATGAACCTGGCAAGAAAAAAATTTCAAAAACGCTCGATTGGTTCAAGTATCTGGAAAGTGTGTATCGAAATAAGTGCGACTCACGTATATGCAATTTTGCCCCTGCAGTCTCAAGGATCAAGAAAATATCTGACGGAAATTCATGATTCTGATTTTTGATCATTAGATTGCCAGCAATAGTTCCAATCTTGGAAAGCACAGAAATTATAAGTGTTGGTCAAGAATATATATCAACAAGTGCAATCATTGTTCTATAAGTAGGAGGGTCCATAACTCCGGATCACCGGTTAGGCCAATACTTTGGGAATAGTCTTCTATTGGTGCCAAAAGATGACATCTAAAACCCCACGGTCTAACGCTCAAGTGGTTTCGAGTTACAGCCCATGATACTAGCATTGCAAGTATATCTACAGATACCACTATTCAACATTGGCCTATATGGACAATGGGCAATCCTAATATTCTGGGCTGTATTTGAGAAACGCTTGGGCGTTAGACCTTGAGGCTTTAGATATCATCTTTTGCCACTGAAAGGAGGCCTTCCCCAGCATTTCAACCGAATCCGTGATCCGGAGTTGTGAACCCCTCCTGGTAAGCCTTTGAAGAGTTCCTAGGTCATTCAAATTGGAATGCCTGGGAATTCAATTAGTTATGTAATTCAATACTAAAACTCACATTTTCGTATGAGAATTTATAGTCGAATAGAAAATTATAATTTTGGTTGAGATTTGAGATGCATATGCCTACGTAGCTCAATTCTCTCAAATACTTACATTCCGCACCGGAATGCTTGCGACAAGATCGATGTGCTTGGCCATTCTTTTCAGATATTCGAATCCCGGCTCGCTCATATGCATTTCGAAACATGCTTTTGCCATTGACAAAGTGACATTCCCACCCAATGTTAGTTTATCCTTTGTTTTCTCAATTCTCCGCAAATCAGGAATATCATTGATATCGATGTACAGCTGCTTTTTTGGGAGACGATATACACCTGGAGGATTACCCTTGTAAGTTTATAAGAATTATGATCGATTTTGATCACTATTGCTATTAGGTATCGTCTTACCATGAGCAGTGTTTCCTCCATGCAGAACATAAGTCATTTTCGAATGTTTCATGAGAATTTGGAAGATATCGTCTACTCGTAGAACCTTGTAGAATCGAAAATCCTTCAACATCACATCCAACTGCCTTGGGATACTCGATTTGTAGATGACCTCTAAGTCTTTGCAAGTTCCACTACATGTCTTCTTTGGGCAGTCTCTGCACGACTGGACCTCATACATATCCTGCAAAATATGATACCGCCGTATATAGAGCCCGCACGAAACTTACATTGTAAATCCCTTCATGTCCGACGACTTACTTCAATATCTTTGATCATTTTTTTCATCGCAGGGAGCGCATCGCTGGCAAAACTCTTGAAGGTATCTAAAATTGGCCTGTATCCAGTACATCGACACATATTACTTGCAAAAGAGTTTTCGATCTCTTGCATGGTCATTTTTCCATTCTGCATAAGACTGTTTCGAGATTCACACCATAACCATCAATTTCATCATAAATAAATACGATAAATTTCGAATGAACTCGTTGATATCTCTGAAATTTGAGAAGCCCTACCTATGCATGCTCATGACCCATCCAGGTGAGCAAAAACCACACTGGGATCCATTCATGCCTGCTAGAGCTACTTGAAGTGTGTGATAGCCTGTTTTTCGGCTACCGAGTCCCTCCACAGTTGTGATTTTCCATCTGAAATGATCTCACGCCTCGCAATATTCATTCGTCAAAAACTAGTATAAACAGAATAAATCGCAACCAACCCATCGCACATAACAATTGGAACTAGACAAGAATTCACGGACATAGTCTGACCATTGATCTCTGCAGCAACAATGCAGGTACCGCAGCCACCCTCTAAGCACAGAAATTTCGTTCCCTTCAATTTGGCCTCTTCTCTGATGAAAGTATTCAATGAAGTTCCCGATATGGTATTTTTCGAAACTGCAAATCATGGATCAATATTGAATGGAAAAAAAACTTGAAGCATACCTCATACGTTTCAATGGGTCAACAGCATTTGCTTTCTCTTACCTGTATACATTACATTATTGATCGTTACTTGAATCAATGTATC
Organism: Eretmocerus eremicus; assembly: GCA_030522705.1. Lineage (NCBI taxonomy): Eukaryota > Metazoa > Arthropoda > Insecta > Hymenoptera > Aphelinidae > Eretmocerus > Eretmocerus eremicus. The sequence goes on from JAPYYZ010005133.1 coordinate 5,749, forward strand.
ATCAGCTTCGGTGATTCTCAATTGGTTGATCCTGCAAATGCAGACAATTCTTGGTATAGTTAATGATTTCCTGGAACTCTCTTTCGAACATTTTCTGCCAACTGGAGCCTACTTGTTCTCCTCATGAGAATGAACCACCTTGTTCCTATCGCGGATGAATCAAAAGAGGTTCTGAGGAGGAGAACTTAGCGATCGTTCATAAAAAGCAATATCAATCTAATTCACGCATATAGATAAATTTTGGAGTATCCAGTGTTACAATTTCAGTACAGCACTTTTGTGCGTGTTGTCTGCTCCGGCTGTTATGATGGCCAATGCATATCGATAGCTCAGAGTAAAAGGAACTTTCCGAAATCTTCAGAGTAGAAAGAAATTATCCAATTGCGAAAAAGGAACTATACAGAAATTGTTGGCAAAAGAGAGACTATCCAAAAGTTTTGGGTCAAAAGGAACTATCCAAAATTTTCTAGCGGAAAAGGAACTATCCAAAATTTGATTGATTGCAGAGTGCCAAGAAGAATCATCTAAAAATTTGTATTAAAACAGGAACCACCCAAATTCGTTTGGCGCCAAGGAACTATCCAAAACCGCTGATCGGAGAAGGCCTTCTACAATCAGACAACTTTTAATAGTTCTTTCCGCCAGAAAATTTTGGATAATCTCTTTTTGAATAATAAATTTTGCATAGTTCCTCTCGATAGCCTAGAGTGAGAAGGAACTATGAAAAATCGCAAGTGGGAGAAGGAACTATCTCCAATCGCCAGTGGAAAGAGGAAATGCCTGCAATTTCTTGCTCAAAAGGAACTATCTCAAAAAATTTGTCAAAAAAGAACTATCTAAAATTTCCTGATGTAAAAAGAAACTATCTAAAAATGGCTGATTGTAGACAGACTCATTCAAAGATTTTTGGTCGAAAGGAAGTATCTCAGAAAAATTATTAGAAAGGAACTATCTAAAATCTTCTGATGAAAGAAGGAACCATTCAAAATTTTTTGGTCTCAAAGGAACTATGTAAAACTTTTTGGTCACAAAGGAACATTCTCAAATTTTTTGGTCAAAGAGGCACCATCCAAAATTTTCCAAGATTTTGAAAATAGCCACACATGCAGATAGTTTCTTTTTGACCAAAAAATTTTAGATAGATCATTTGACCCAACATTTTTGAGAAATTTTGTCTACAATCAGCTATTCTTAAATAGTTTCTTTTTCCACCAAAAAATTTTAGATAGTTCTTCTTCGACCAAAAAAGTTCACATAGTTCCTTTTAGACCAAAGAGGAAAAATTTTAGATAGTTCTTCTCACAGAAAATTTTAAATAGTTCCTTTTGAACAAAAATTGTTGGGTAGTTCCTTTTTCAACAAAAATTTTTAGATAGTTCCTTTTTCCACTGGCGATTTTAGATAGTTCCTTCTTACTCTGTGCTATCGTTTTCTACTCTGGAGATCTTGGGTATTTCCGTTTTGATTGATCACATCTCCAAAACTAGACGGCCAGCCCAGTTGAAGTTTGGCACACTGTTTCGTCAACACTCAGAATCAAAATTTCAAGTGAATCTATATACACTAACATTTTCGGACAGCCACTGTAAGGATGAGTGGTACACGATCACGCGTGACCGTGTACCGCTTGCGGTACACAACCACGCATAATCATGTCTATCTGTGGGTCACACTCCTACCGCCAGATGGCAACCCCTAACCTCATTTCTCTCGCAGGATACCGTGGTCACGCTTGATTCGTATATATGAGCGCCACTCGCCTCCGCACTCGGCGTCCAGGGCACTGTCCACAAGTCAGCCCTGCTAATGAGTCTTGTCGTTTTTTGCTCTTTTCCGTCTTACCCACAGAAGGATTCTTTTTTACTCTTAATGTTTCTAGGTGTGTTTGACTTCTCTATCTAAAACCTTCAAACTTTTTTCTAAGAATTCCAAAATTTGAATCTGGTCAATTTTTTGAGAAAAATACGAAGCCTAGGTCGGCTTTTGGGGGATGTACCTAACTAGCTCGCTCGCTAGCTCGTCATATGCTTATCCCAAATATTGACACAGAGACCTTGCTGCGGACTCAAATTGTCATCACTACATCGGTACCTGATGAAATACGCGTTTTGGGCAGTCCAAAAACTCAAAATCTGCTCCCTACAGCGATGAGAGCACTTTGTGATCTTCTTGATTTCTCAAACGAGAAAGCCTTCTGACGGTGCCAGCCAACATCTCTCTTTTCTATTCTTTATTCTTTTTTTTCTCCCATCCACTTCCACAAAATCATATCAAAACAACTCATTCTTGGTCTAAACGATGGGATCTTTCGATTGCTAGAAACCATTTCTTCCACTCCACCCAACTCCCCCCGCCCCCCTCCCTCCAATAAACTTTCTGGAAATCGATTCATGGGCGTGTACCTCCGTTCATTCGTTTCGCACACTTCTTCAGGACCACTTTCTCACGAGCGCAGTCCATTTCCAGCTCTCAATCTTCAATAAATTTTGATTTACAAGTTTTTGAAGTACCACTATTTCATATTTGAAAATTTATAAAATCTACATTTTATCCCTTAAATCCGTCTAACTTTTTCAAATTTTATTCTAAAAATTTCGAAAAATTACTCTCAACCCAATTCTATCGCCTAAATCTAATCGGATTAACAAAAAATTCATATCATCCTTCATTTTCATTGGAAAAATTAGAAATATGTAACTCCCTCATGATCCCCCAACTTCTTGAAATTTTCCTTTCATTAACTGAAAATTCTTTCTCCCAGCCTATTTGGATCTCCCGAATGTGAAACTATTCTCAAAAAGTTCGTATAATCTTCCTTCTTTTTGAACAAATTCTAAATTTGTACTCTTACTGATATTTTTTTCATTTTTATTAAACTTATTGTCAGTTATGATATCCCTATCCTCATTTACGTTGTTTTGACTGCTAGCCTTTTCGATTACATCCTCAACCTGAAGTTTTGCTTTTCCGCATAGCTCAGTTAGTCACATCTCTCACATCTTGAACCAATTTTTTTCTTCATTTTCAAAAATATTATGGATGATTTATAAATTAATTTTGAGAAGTTCATTAAGTAGAAAGAATTAAGAATGATAATACAAAAATTGTGATTTATAATAACGGACTCAAAGGAAAAGTTCAGCTAATATAATTTGGGAAAAATTTTCAAGATGAGGATTCACTCAACTTTGGGAAATTACTTTTTTTGATTATATTTCAATATTATTCAAGATGGATATATGGAAGAAATATAATGATAATGTAAAGAAGGATATTTCTAGCATTTGATTTTTGGAGCCGTTTTGAGAAAGCATTCTGCTAATTTCTTTTAGCAGCGTATTCCTGTTATTCCGGAGCAACTTTTCGTATACAGATTATGAAGGCCAGTTGGGTACATGCTCTCGGAAACCGTCAGAAAATCACTTTTTCGTGTATTTGGGATAACTTGATCCAAATTCAGCGCACTCTAGTCCACTTTGAAAGCCTTAAAACAAGCCTTAAAGTGAGTTAAAGTACGTTGAAAAATATTGAGATGGGCCAAAGTCACGAGCAAAATGACTTAAGGAAGGAGGCAAGTTGGGTACAATTACTTTATATCTGGCGTGTGCCACTTACGAGAATTACTGAAATGACCCGATCATAGATCGAATAAGCTTATGATCTAGAATCATGATAGCGATGTACGTATGTGACTCGTCTGAAAGTGGTACATTCTGCGTGCGAGGTCCGCGCACGGATCCGCGACTCTCAATCGTTACGGTCAAATGTTCTAAGGTGTATTCTATTAGTATACTAATTAGATATATCTAACTTTATGACTTGTTTGAGAGCTATTAAAGATAAGTCCGATTTTAACATTGGATAAAGGGTCAGAATGTCAAGCCCGTTCCCTCTCCAGAGCACAGTATCTTTTACAAAAACCGCTACTAAGCCTATATAAGGTCTCAGACTCCTATGCCCAATCTCGTATTTCAAATGTTATACCTCTAAGTAAATCATTCCAACATTTTGCAAATAAAGATTTAAAACTAAATTTTCGCACTGGTAGACGACATTTTGTTTGAAGATTCGCGCCCAAATGCTTGAACAGCGCTAACTAGGTGTGTCCGTGTTTGCGGACAAAATGGAGCGAATCGCATCAAACTATGAATACGCAACCATGCCATACCCATGTCATTTTTCAACTCTCTTAAATCTATCAAATCTCGAATTCCTCTTCTCAAAAACACGGCCTCCCTTTCTGAGAAACAACAAGCACTCGATCTGCATTTCCAATCACCAAGATAATATTCCTGAAACACGAGATTACTATTCAGATCGGAAATCAACACTGGAGTTCGTTGTTGCATTGGAAGCACCGACAGGATATTGATTCTTGGATTCCAATAGTTGCAAAATTTCAAGGCAAATATTGATGTGATCGACGTGCCCGGTGTTGTGAGGTTGAAAGCATGACTCGAGAGAAATGCTTCGTTACGGATTAAAACGCCTTGCCCGTCTTATAGTAGTATTCAATCCGTCGAAGATCCCGTACATGTATAGGAATGGAATCCGAACGAGCCAATCGATGAAAAATGTCGGAAAGCCAAGTACTGTGTCTCCCGCATAACATTTTTATGGTGGAAAAATTGGCAACCATCTGGCGGTATCGGATCGAGATTTGCGGCAAAGCGAGAATGAACAGGGTCAAAGATGAGCAGCCGGGGATCGATAACGGTAACGAGCTATACCTATACCACGTATTTGACATGTTATAGCGGTAACTCAGCTATAAGTCGACCAATCGCTGTAAACCTGGAGATATGCACCTTTGTATGTGTCACGAACAAGTATGCAACATTTCGTGGAGATCGGTTCGGCAGTTCGCTCAGAATAACGTGTCAAAAAAGTGCAAAGTGGCGGTAGAAAGGGGCTTCCCCCTACTAAGGCCCTCTTTCACCAAAGTGGCGCTATCGTCGCGTTAGTTAAGCGACGGATAACTTACAGGACGGGTAAAATACGCCCGGTGAGATATTTGTCTTTCACCGCGCTTGACTGCCGGATAAGCTACTCCCGGTTAAAGCTATATCGGATACCGACAGGTAGATTTTTGTAATTTGTGGGTAATTCCGTAGTTCCATAACCACTCAAAAATTACTGCAAGGACAGCTCTGAAATTTTGGGAGGTTGAAGTTCACGTGCCAAAGAATTCTGAAATTTTGGGAGGTTGAAGTTCACGTGCCAAAGAATCGGCTGAATGGTCGAACTCGTGTTCGTGAGGTGTAGCCAGGATTTGATATCACATCCAAAAATCACGACCACCGTGATCTTGACTGACGGGAGAACATTCAGACGATTCTTGAAAGTGTTCCGGTCAATCTCTACTTATCAGAATTTGTCTCCGGCAAAAACTGGCGTTGCTGTTATGGAACTCGTAAAAAATGTTTTGATCGCTTTTGGCCGCGATATTTACGATTTGTTGTTGATTCACCCGGTCGGTATCGTAGTTGTTCTATGTTAGCAACAGGCCTGTTGCTGGATCTTGAGGACTACTTCCGTGGAGCAGTGAACCGTCTACTTGCACAGAATGCAGGTCTCGGTCCACTATTCAAATTATGAACTGAGAACTCCATTCTTGCAAGTGAATACAGATCAATGATCATGTGAGCAGTGCTTGAGAGCCAACAACACGACTGTTGCTAACATAGAATTTCTGCGATATCGACGGCGTGAATCAACAGCAAATCGCAAATATGGCGGCTGAAAGCGACCAAAACACTGTTTACGAGTTCCATAACGGCAACGCCAGTTTTTGTCGAAGACAAATTCTGATAAGTAGAGATTGACCGGAAAACTTCCAAGAATCGTCTGAATGTTCTCCCGTCAGTCAAGATCACCCACGAAACTATTAGAGTGGATCACATGAGCCGACCTCGGTGGTCGTGATTTTTGGATATGATATCAAATCCTGGCTACACCTCACGAACACGAGATCGACTATTCAGCCGATTCTTTGGCACGTGAACTTCAACCTCTCATAGTTTCAGAGCTGTCCTTGCAGTAATTTTTGAGTGGTTATGGAACTACGGAATTACCCACAAATTACAGAAATCTACCTGTCGGTTACGACATAGCCTTAACTAACCGCGTGGTACGAGGCGATGTTGCCACATCTCGGGCATCCTATTATGTTCTTTTCAGTTCAAAGTCGACCAGGCACTCGAAAAATGTTGAGTACCCACATACAGATATCCGAGAGGTAAAAGCATATGTTGCGTGTATAACCTCTATCATTCGGTTATACTGCAGTGGCGAATACATAATGAACGTTTGTTTATAGGGGCGGATGTAGTTACTGGTTGGAATTAGATTTTTCATAGCGAGTGTCAAATCGAAACTCTGATGACTGAACTTGACATAGTGGGTTGTTTTAGCATAATGGTGTATTTCTAAATTTTGCTCATGAAAAAAGTTTGCCGAAATGAAACATGATTCTTAGAGGTATACTTTTTGTAAGTGATAAGTGTAATGATTTTTGTGAGGAAAAAGTCTACGATTCAGGATTAGCCTCAAATTCCAAATGTTATGAATTTCTTCCATTCTTCTGTCATGACTGTTTCTCATGAAATTTACTATCAGATCTGGAAGATGGAGAGGATATTTGAAACTGAATCAACATTTCATTTCAGTGAAAGTAATCAAATGGCAAGAATTGGGACTTTCTTGGTATCGGATGATTTCAGCTTTGTATATGAGTTGACACAAATTCTATTTCTCTGTTCAAAATGATTCTTCAGAGATGTATATGTACTGATTATAGTGTGGTTATAGATGTGCAATAGTTTTCAGTGCCATTTGAAGAACAGATATGCATGTGTCTTGTTCAATTATCAAACTTGAGATCCACATTCGAGTAGAATCTTCTTCGACTACTCGAATAAGTTCCTTCATAACA
>JAPYYZ010005136.1:0-17164 GCA_030522705.1 Eretmocerus eremicus
CGTGTGCATGTAAGCCTGGCACGTACGAAGGGACAAAAGAATCGATATAAGCAAGCAGATGCTAACGTACAGATCTTATAATTTACTGGCTTGAGAATTCTCATTCAATTTATAGAGAGGCAAAAAAATCGTCTGATTTGCTTTGGCTTGCTTGCAACTACAGCATTACGAATTCTATGCATGTGTTGAAGGATCACAGCTGGATTTATCCATTGTATTTGTTCTACATTGTGTTTAGAATTGTCGGTCTGTATTCGCTCCATCCATTCAATGCAAGAGTAAGAATATACAGGTGAAAACTGTTCTAATTACTATTCATCAAATACGTAATGGTCCAATATTATATTACAACTTTCCAAGTGACAATAATCGAAGTAGTTATGTACGCCAAATCCAATACTTCACGTCAACATATAGAGAAATATTTCGGCCAATGTTGAATGATTTGATTTAACTGCACATGGGTTAGCATGGGACACGAGTTTCCCTATTCCATATTGTAAGACATTTTCATAAAATATGCAAATTTTTTGAAAAAAACACGTAAGCACTTTGATCTAGAAACCAATAAACACATTGCAGTTCCAAAGAGGGAAGGACGACGCTGATCGAATATTGAGAGTGAATAATTTGATCGTTGTTGGGATTCGAGTAATTGAGTGCACCATTAGTGTTGATCCATTTCACGGATGTATGCAAATCCGAACGCGCGTATCTATACGTAGCCGCGTAAAGTGGTGTCTACATCGCTCGTTCATACCACATCGGATAATGGCAGCATAGCTATATATCCGAGTTGAAGAGGGGTCGGTTGGGGCGAGCGCCGCCAGACGCAAAAGCAGCGCAAAATCGAAAGAAGGCGCGGCGCGCCGAAAAGTTGCGTCTCGGGCTCGGTTTGCGAATTGTACGCGAAAACACGCACGCGAGCGTGATGGTGTGTTGCACACGGATATATTCGGGGCGTATAATACAGAACACACGCAACTCACGTATGCACGGGGCTACAATGCGCGGCTTTCTCTATAACGGGGCGAATCGCGCACGCATCTCTTCCTCGGGTCCCGTTCAAGGCCATGCCACCGAGCAGAGGCGGCATATCACATCAGGCAGACGCGCGCACCTTTGCCACGATATTCCCAATCTCTGCTCGCAGCAGGTGTATCATTATCTAAAAAATATGAGCGAATATATAGCTTTAAAATTCGCCCGTATGCTTCGCCAAAATCTCAGAGCTGGATCTCGATGCAAAGACGAGGAATGCTCGCGAGGACAATTGCATACTTTGTTGTATCCGCGGCCTGCCTATTGCGCAACTATCCGAGTTTTTACGTAAATCCGCGTGTCACGTAGGAAAGTCGGTTTGGGTCCTGGATCTCTCGCCCACCCAACATTGAAGAGAGTATATGAATTAATTCTCGATCAATTTAGATGGGATAATAGATTGGCGGAAACAATTTGAGCTGATGACGAGTGGAGGTTGCGGATAACTGACACAAGACCGAACGCGAGACAGTCTTTGCCAACGAGCGAGCCTTGACAGTCATCTGCGTGGACTGAATACCAGAGTTTATGCCCATTCGATTCGCTCGAGCTATTTGTTTACACAGTGTACACAACGTGAAAAGCATAGATACACACAGCGCGAAAACCCTGCGGAAGTCGCGCCTCGAGGCGATCGCGGAGCAACGCCAAGCAACCGACACGGACGAGCAGAGCGGGCGATAGCCGTATTTTGAAGTTTACTAGAACGCTGGTGAGAGGAGCCGAGGAACAATGTATGGCAAGCCGGTTTGGTTCGGGAGCATTTCAGAAAGAGGCCGAAGCCTACGGCCGTGGGCCCGTCGCATCCTATATATATAGGGATAACGATCAAAATCACGAAGCGCGCGCGAGTGCGAGGCAGAGCAGCCACCTACGAACACACTGGTCGTGGGAGGCGAGAACGAACCGAGATGTTCGGTAAATGTGCAATCACCGCGAGATGGAGAACAAGAGCTACTCAGAGAATGCAGCAGTGCGGCGGGTAGGTACCGGGTGTTGCCTTTTGATCACTGGGTGTCTAATCGACGATGGGCATAAGGGAGCAAGGTGTACGCGCAGCAGGTACTCACGTGTGCGTCTCGACGAGGAGGGCGAGTTGGGCTCGAGGCTGGCACTCCCGCGCTCGGATTCGGCCGCGACCAGGCAGCGAATCAACACTGGCTACGAGCGGTGTTTGCCGCGATATAACACTCTGCAGAGTTCGGTTCACGGCTCGACGAGCACGCGGCAAGCACTTTACAGCGATGACGCGGACGGGGCGAGGTCGCGAGGAGCGACGAGGCAGACGAGGAAGGCAGCGGTGCGTAGGGCCGGTCGCACGTCCGTCAACACTGGCAGCTAGCTCGCGGCGCCGCTCCGAGGCCAACTGCCATATTGGCCCTGCTCGATCGCTCGCCGCGGATGTGGGGCTGTCGCGTACCCCGCGAGAGAAAGAGAGAGAGCTGCCGACGATGGGTATCGCTCCGGACCGACGGACCACCTCTACACGAGAGCTGCAACGAGCAGCTGCTCTCCGGTTTTTCTCTGCGTGCGCATTTGATCCTGTCTGTGCGAGCGCTGGAGACTCATTTTGCCGCTTTTTGGGCCGACGAGCGCCATCTACACGCGAGACAGGTAAGCAATGTCGGTATCGCGGTATATTGAAGTCGCTCCAGTGGTAACGCAGCATCGATTTTGGAATCCAAGTCGAGCTTTTCGAGCAGCGCTCGATTTATTCGTCACAATTCCGATCGAGCTCGCTCGTGACCTTCAATGAAGAACTCTCGGGTGAACCAAACCCTAATTTCTGTCGGCAACTGTCAATTTATATTATTATTAATTTACATTGAATGACTTGGCTCGCTTATTTGGCAAGTCTAGGGAAAATGTAAGGCGGCACATTCAAAGTCGAAGGAATCGCCCTCTGACAAAGAGAGTCATTAAGGAGTTCGGGTCACGGATTCGGCAGAAACTACGAGAAAAGGTCTCTCTTGAGCACTATAAAAAATGATATCCAGAGGGCAGGGTCTGACGCTCAAGCGTTTTAGAGCTACATCTATGGCATTAGCCGAGACATTAGCTGTATGAGCTTTACAAACAGTACCAATGTCGTCGGTTGTATACCTGTAAAACGCTTGAGCATCAGACTCTGCCGCACTGGGTATCTTTTTTTAGTGCTCTAGAGAGACCTATTCTTGCAGTTTCTGCCAAATCCGTTACCCGAACTCTTTGAATTCCCCTTGTGGGTATTTGAAAAGTCCTGATTTATATCTAATTTGACACATTTTATATGTTGGTTTGTTCCTAAGATAAAGCCAGGAATTCATTTTTAGATGAAAAGACAAAACAAAGATTCATAATAAAATTACCGAAAGCTATAGACCCCCTTCATCCTTCGTTTCAGTATTAACAAAAAAAGTTCCAAGTTTTGAGTCAAAACCATAAAACTTCCAACACCTTGGAACATAACGCGGCTCGTTTTTCCATTCAGGAAAAGTTCGAACTTACTTTCGTCTTGATTCCTCTAACTCTTCGTCGATTTTATTGTTCGAGGTACAACTCACTTCATCGCCCAGGTTTTGCAATGAATTTGTAAATGATTTCAAATACGTTGAAAAAGTACGAAGAAGAAGCAACGCAGGAAAAAACTCAGGGCGAGAACATTTGATACACACTCCTTAATCTAATTTTTACATCTAGCGTAACTCATCAGAGCACTGTACACTGTTTTGTAAACCCAGACGAAAAGGCACGAGACTTCATTACTATCTAGAGGCAATTTCGCTGTAACTGCAAGGCTTTCTGCCTGTGGGCGATACATGAGTAGCTAAGGGGCTGGGACATTTTTTTCTAGGATATATTCAATTTGTAAGGAACTTACATCAAAGATTTAATGCTCCCTCTAAATATGTGATCAGGAATGACCTTATAAAAGTTTGAAGCTAAATGTGGATTCTGTCCTTTTTCCGAGATCCAATTTCCAGCCGCATAAAATACTTATTCCAATACTCAAAGAGTACCTGTAGGCAGAGAAAAATTATTTTTTCTCTAAATTAGAAATGACAAATTTTGAAACTTGACAGTAAAGTAGTGTTGAGAATATCTAAGATGGAAGCTAGAGCGGGACTATAAACGATATCCATTCCGTCTATAACTCCCCCCCGTCAAAATCTCAAATTTTTGAGGCGAGGAGGTTAACTGTTTTGATCTGGACTCGCCCGGGACAACTTTTTACCAAAAGTCCTTCAGTTACGACGGAATCAGCCTCATGTCACTCGCTGAGAACTCTAGTTACTTTAATCACCCCATATTCGCACGAGCCTCGCGTTCCTATAGATCAATTGGAGCAGAATCAGACCTATTTATTACTGACTTAAGCATGTAGTAACGATGATTCACGTCTATAGTTCTACGAAAGTCCACACCCATCAAACTCAGTCCATTATCTACATTTCTAGATTTTACCGACTGTCGAATTGTTGTTTTGAGGGAGAAAGGAGTCCGCCTGACACTCATTGTTACGCTATTTCCGATGCTTTTGTGAAATTAGTGAGCGTTTGCAATAACCAAAATATGACTTATCAATTAGGCAAGTGTACTCACAACCCTTCTTGCGTATTTTTGACACGTTTGTTATGTTGGGAGATGATGAAGTGAGTTATTCAGACCGATCCGAAGCTGGAAGAAAATTGACGCGACCAATTTTGGCATTAGGTACTTGACTCATTCTATTTGTCCCCCTCTCTCATCAAAATTCGATCGCAAATCAATTTTACAAGCTGATTACGAAACAGAAATCGAGTCTCCCCAACTTGCCGCCGTATCCCTTTTCTCAATTCGCTCTCACCTCACTGAGAATTCATTTAGTGAACAATAATATTCAAAAGAGCATGAAAAAGCCAGCAAAATTATCTAACCAGGAGAGTGCATGATCTCCGGTCACGGATTTAAGTGAAACTTTGGCATCTCCTTTTGGCACCAAAATATGACATCTAAAGCGGCATGCAGAGTCTAACACTCAAGCGTTTCCGAATCACAGCCTAAGATATTAGCATTGCCCATATAGGCCCATGTTAAAAGTGACATCCATAGATATATTCGCAATGCTAACGTCGTAGGCTTCTGCGGCTTTAGATGTCATCTTTTGTGGAGCTAAAAAAAGACGATTCCCAAAGTTTCAGCCGAATCCGTGATCCGGAGGTTGTGCCCCCTCCTGGTAAGATACGTTCCATTATCCTGGCATCCAGCAGATGGGAGTCGAAATATCGTGATTAAATGAAAGATGATCAAGTGCTCTAATACAATTATAAGTACAGGCTTTTTATACAAATAAAGACAAATTAGGAACACCCTCTTTTGATCCCGGAGAAAACTCATTCTTCCGTAAATTTGCAATGAGTCGGTTTCAAATCGTAGGGATCAGAAATGTTCAAGTTGCTGAGATACGTTGAGAGATATCGAGACATTCAAAGGCCATATACTGCCAGTATATGTGTGACACAAGAATAGTGGGGGGAAATTAGACACACTCATCTACCTTGCAATGTTCATGCTCTGAGCTGTATCTCATGTCTCGCCCAATCGTTCATGAGATTCTCATGAACGATCGAGCGAGACTTTGCAGCTCTGAATTTCATCATTTGGCGCCTAATGGAGACTATTCATGCAGGTCCAGATAAATTAACGATCCGGATCCTTGACACTCTCCCGGTAAGCGGTAAGTACCATACATAGTATGCAATATTGAAAATGAGATGAAAAATCGAGTCGATGGAATCGATCGATGAAAAAATTTCTACAGAGATAATAAACTCCTCGAGCGATTTGTATGTAACAATAGTGATGGCGCCTCGGATGGCGCTCTTTAACTCATAAATTTCGTCACCTCGGCGAAAGGTGATTTCTGACCAATTAACATTCCAATCGCTGCTTGAAATGAGGCTCAGGTTAAGCGTTGCGTCTGCTAGTAACAAGGAAAAAGACCAAAAAAGTTTGGCAAATAGTCCCCCTATTCGACGGTGTGAAAGAGCCATTTCTGGAAAACATCAAAAAGAAAATTCTCCTCTCACGCATGGCGCGGATCGCGGATCGTCTCGGCAGTCCGTCTGTGTCAACATTTTTGCAAAAGTGCATCCAAGTTTGAGCTATGCCCCGTTATATTTTCATATGCAGGTGCAATGTAGATGTAGACTTTCTTAGCTTATCTTGCTCATACCTCGCTTCTGTACCTATATTTGTAAATAATCTCTGATAAAAGTACCAATGAAGGAACACTTTTTGCCCAACGAAGGAACACTGTTCCATGAAGTTCGCAGTAGTATTGGAATTCTACTTTTTAGAGTTAGTCAGACGAAAAATAGAATATGCGCCGTATGCATAATCATTTTCAGAACCGAGATCAATTTTTAGAATATTTTTCCATGCAGTGGACAAATTACAATCTGTAAAACTAAGGGTGCACCTAATTAGGAACACCAAAAACTTGCTGTTCCTTGATTGGGACAGGTGCGCATATGGTTGCCCAATGAAAGAACATGCCAAAATGCTTCAAATTATGATAAAAATGGATACTTTCGTACTCCATCGTGGATATTCTCAAAGTTGAACTCATAATCTATCATTCCTCATATTATACCTACCTTGAAATAAACCTAATACAACGACTGTCACGCTATTTGAAGAGTAACTTTTTCCATGATTCCTACGTTAAATCGACCCGAAATTGACTATTTGGTAACCGATATCTTTTAGGATTATTTTCTCACATATTTTAGTTCAGAATCACAATCGTACTTGACCAATTCATTGAGTAAGTTATTGGACTTTACGATAAAAATTTTTTCTTATTATTTAAATCCCTCGTATCTCCCATTTGAGGTATTTCCCAAGTGTTTCACCATTGGGACACAAATGACATGGTGTTCCTTCATTGGTACTTTTACCTTACTTGCGGTACCAAGTTGTTTCAGCGCCGAGTCGGATACTGCAGTCTGCAGTCACCTATGCAATATTCCGGCTCGAATTCCGGAGCACGTGGACCTCGCGCGGCCTGCACCCGGAAGCTCCTATTCGGCCGGCTTTCATCGGGTCGCGCGTCATCCGGATTTTAGGATTTGCGAGGTGTGCATGCGGCGCGGTGGCGCGGCGTGTCGCCCCACCTCCTCGTGCGCGTGTTGTTTTGCAGCGGCCGCATGGCGCTGCGCTGCATCCTGCGCTTTTTCCGCGAGCCGCTGCGCTCTCTCCCTCTCGTTCACTCCGCACTCCGTGTTGTGGTGTGCGCGAGTCGAGACACTCGCTGCGAGAGAGCGAGACCGAGGAGCGGCAGTACCCCGCACGCAGAGCCGAAAGCACGGCGGCCCCCCGAGACCGCGCCACCCGTCGTCCGCCCTCGCTCGCCCCGGCCCGCGCCGCGACGAGCCCCGGCCCCGGCACCAGGACCGCCCTCTCGCAGCGCCCCAGGAGCCCCGCTCGCCCGGCGGAGCCGCGGCTGCCCGGAGCACGCGCCCCGCTTGGAGGTTAGCTCCGACCACGTGGGCCTGCCTCGAGTCGCAGCGGCGAGACGGGGCCAGCGGCCGCGAGGAGTCGCGCGACGGAGCCAGCCAGCACGAGTCGCGGTGCGGCCGCGTCGGCGAGCGAGCAGCCGCAGCCAGGGCCACGAGGCAGACGGCCGGCGCCCCGGCCGCCCAAGAGCAGCCGCCTGCCATTGGAGTGTCTACTGCTACCGAGCTTCCGGCCGCGACCACGCTGGCGGCGGCTCATTCGAACCCGTAAACACGAGGCGCCGACGACACCCCGACACTCGCACCGCTTGCGGAGGCCGACCTCGCCATGAGCCGCGCGCTGTAGCCCCTCGTCACGCCGGGAGGCTGCTTCGCCCGAGCTCCTCGCCCGAGCCCGCCTGAGTGAGTAGATTTCCGTCCATGTTGCCTGCCGCGCTCTCGGCTCGGCCGTGACTGATCTTGGGCCATTTCTTCCCCTCAAGGATCCCAGGCGAGGGCTGCCAGGATACCCATGACACAAGTCACAGACAACTGAGCTGAAATCGCAATAAGTATTCCATCCGCAAGCTGACAGAGTTGGCCACAGAGCAGCTGGGGCAGCGTGACAACGGCCAGTCTCTGTGTATAATGACAGAACAAGGAGAGCCAAGTCCTAAGAGGTTCAGACATGCGGTTCTAGCTGATCATTTGTTCGAGCCAGAGTTCATCAAAACTTTTGAGACGCATTGGCTCAATCGCAGCGAGGTGACAACTGCAAATTTAGAGGTGGTAGCCGAGCCCTTTCGGGTATGTAGGATATCCAATTTTCTCAAAGGCGAAGACTTCATGGAAGAAGTCAAGAATGAATTACTCGACATCAAGAGCCGGAGAAACAGCATCGATCTCTACCAGTACGAGCAGTCGAATGACCTGGCCAACATTGACACAGAGTGCATTAAAATCTTGTTTGAAACTTTTCAAACAGACATGGTCAAGTGGATATCAAAGAGTACCAAAATTGACTTGTCTGGGCAAATATCAATGTCTAGCTCTTGTTACACGGATACGGATTATCTTCTGTGTCACGATGATAACATGGGCGATAGAAGGATTGCTTTCATACTCTATCTGTCCAAAGGTTGGACAGAAGAAGATGGTGGTGCGCTAGACCTCTTTGACACGGATGAACTGGGGCAGCCAAGACGAGTCGTAAAGTCTCTTTATCCAGTGTATAATTCTCTGATTTTTTTTGAGGTCACGCATAATTCATACCATCAGGTAGCAGAAGTATTGTCATCGGATAAATCAAGGTGGAGTATCAATGGGTGGTTTCTTGGACCAATCATAAGTAAAGAGAAACCTCCAAAACCAGAGGCAATATTACATTACGTAGAATCTGAGCCCACTTCGTTAGATTTATATTCGTGGATATCTCATAAATATCTTGACCCAGAGTGGGTCAAACAAATTCAGAAAAATGTTGAAAAGGACTCTTACGTATTTCTCGCTAATTTCTTGCAGAAAGAAGTGTACAATATGTTGGCTAAAGAACTACAATCTGATAATATCAGATGGAAATGGGTTGGGCCTGCTAATGTGCGCAATTACGAGGTGGCAGAGGAGGAAAGTCTCACAGAAGTCTTGGCAAAATTCCACAAATTGTTTCAGTCGATTAGTATCTTCAGGTTACTAAAAAAATATACAGATCTCGATCTCATTCCTCAAAACGAGACTATGCATCCAAAAATGAACATTGAAATTCAAAGGTGGTCCAGCGGCTGCTACACATTGATCACCGACACGCAGGGTGAAGAAGAGTGCGAAGCAGCCGCGAACGAAGAAACGCCAGCTCCAACTTCGGAAGTTGCAGCAGGAGCTACGGTTTCAAACGGAGTAGCCGAGGCCGCGACAACCAGAACAGTTTCCGCTGCCGTGTTCGAGGAGGCCGCTAGCGAGGCAGCTGGCGCCGAGGAGGTGGCAGATACCGCAGTCTTTCATGTACCTGAAACCGATGTCTTCGAGGTGGTAGCTCAGACTGCCCTCTTCGACGGGGAGGTCGAAATTCCAGTCTCTGACGAAGCGGCGGAAGCGGCTATCGTCTCAGGCCGAGTGACTGAGAGCGTCGCGCTGAACGGCGTGCGCTCAAAAAACAAATGTGATACGAATGGAGTGGGCAAGGCGGGCGGCACTGTCCCGGACTGTGCTCCGAAGCGAGCGGCAAATTACGACAGCGCGCTGCCGTCCTGCAGTCGGCCCCTCCACGAGCGGATCCGCGAGATTCCCGGCTGCACCACGCCGCCCAGCAGCCAGAGCGACGACGACTACGACGGCGACGACGACGACGAGGACCCAGTGAGCCGCGAGCTCAAGCGCAAGTTCACCAGGTCGAGGCGGAGGAAGGCCATCCTGCAGAAGCTCAGCCTGCACAGCCCCGACTTCAAGACGATGATCATCGACTCGGACATGGACAAGGACCCGTCCGACGTGTCCGACATCGGCGAGTACCTGTCCGACTCGATGTCGTCCGACGAGGAGGTCAAGGGGCCGCGCTCCGGCTCGAGGGAGCCCGACGACGGCCCGGCCAAGCCCTGCAAGCCGCTCGCCAAGCAGGACAGGAGGACGGCCAGGGAGGAGGACGAGGAGGCCGAGCCGACGGTGCCGGGCTCGCTCGACGTCATCATGCAGTTCCACACGAAAAACGTGCACGAGGGCGGCACCGTGGACTACGTCGACGTCAACGAGAGGGACGGCGCGCTCATCCACGTGCCGCACAAGGACAATCATCTGTGCCTGGTCTACAAGACCGTCGGAGTCTGTCGCGTGCATAGGTACGTCAATCACTACTGCTCGGGCTACTTTTACAATCTCGTGTGCAACTACTGCGAGTGAACTCGCGGACCGCTCGTCTGCCTCTTGTATAGATGTAGAACAACAAAAAGACTTGCGTTCGAAACAAAAGTGATGGATTTTTATTATGTACAACGTAAATCTATGAATGCGTGTATATGGAATGAAGCTCGGTACGATATTTCCGATATTCTCATTTTAATTTTATTTTTAAATTATAATTGTACAGTCTAGCGAAAAATCGGCACGATCAATCATGAGATCCTGTCAAGAGGCACTGCGGAATTTTGTTGAATATTTATCCTGCGACTGGCATGTAATATAGACCTCGTATTAATAAAGAACATCAGTATTTATGATTGTTTATTCAAATTTCATGTTATTATCTCTATTCCCTGTGACTCATTTTCATCCACTTCTGATTACTCGGTTCAAATTGAGGGAGAATCGCAGTAATTTTGTTGACAACTTCCGAAAGTTGCTGAGGCAAATTTTTTATTAATGATTTCCGTACCACCAAGTAGAATTCATACTGGTTCGGCTGTTTCTAGATTTATGAGAAATCTGGCCTTGTTGGCAATGTTTGGATTGAAATACTTATAATCCCAGATTCAAGGTTTGAGATGACCTGCTTCTCGTCTTCACTGATGGAGAGATTTGACTTGAAACTTTATGTCAACACTTGAGTGTTCTTTATAATTCGATTGACAATTGACGAAAACTATCTTAATTTACATTGTCTAGAAAATTATGTCTATATATCTATATAGATAATCGCTCTTGAGGTAAAAAATAAATATAAGGTGCTTTTACTAGATCCTTTCAGAGTGACTATACGTGGTTTGATTACCAAAATATGCGAAGAGAGCCACGAATTTCAATCAGTTAATGCCTTATATATACTCCTGGACAAGGTGTCTGCAAACGCGGCCAAAGTGCAAAATCTTGTTGATTCGTAACTTGCGTTCAGATCAAGTTCTAAGGTTCCGGAAATTTTTCCTCTTGTGGTTTGTATCATTACATTTATAGGCACGAGATCTGAATTTCGATTCTGCTGGGAAATTGACACGTTTCTTTTTACAGTTGACTATTTGGTAAAATACGAGGAATCAGATATTCTTCCTCTTCACGGAATTGTCGCGGATTTTATAATTTCAATTGAAATATTTGAGTAACGCTTATATTGTCATTCATGGTGGTTCTTTATTGTATCTGTAAACCTCACAAATTTCGCCCACTCATTCGAAACTACCTCGCATTAAGAATAATCAATTTTGGACTCGTAGATTTTTTCATGAGTTATCAATATTTACTCGTACAACTTCTCTTCATATTTTATCTTGTGAAATTCACAATTTCATCAATAAGTTCCACAACTTTTCATAAAAGAATAGTTTCCAATAAACTATTTGTGGATGATTTTTCACGTTTTAATGATCGGACAATTCGAGATTCTGAATGCCAAATTGATCCTTGTATCATTTCTCATCAATTTCTGAACCTGAATTACTTCCACACTAAATCTCAAATTTTTCCAACATTTCTCCCTCGAGTTCGATACATTCATTTTCACTTTTCGTTTGTATATACATTAGCTATGAATATTAAAATTCTTTCAAAAACTTCCCAAGAAATAGTTTTTTGATACTATATTCATAAGTTCATACGAAATTTCGGTTTGCGCCTGTTTCGGGCCTTACCCATTTTAATTTTGAATGCAATAATTAAAAAAAGAATTACAATCTACCTATTACTGACTTTACACGTGCCATTATTTAGGTATTATAAATTACACTTTGGGCGCATTATTTTAGTCTCAATGATATTATTCCCGCAATCACCCACCTCAAAACCCCAAAAAATTTCTCCATGATTGACTTTTTTCGTGTTATCGATTGGGGGATGAAGCGTATTTTACGCAGATGATACGCTGTTGACGCCTGTAACGAGAGAGCGAGTCTAGTACGAGCGATTGCCAGGTGTCGGATGAGCTTTACATGGCTGTGTGCTACGGAATTTTTCCGTCTGCGCGCTGAGCTTTGTATTGGAGAGCAATCTTTGAGTGACATCGACGTCAAGTCTTTTCAAAGACCGATAGAACATTTTGATGGGAAAAATTACAATTCTCGCCACTTTGGGCCATGTCCGTGAAAAATTCATAAATCTAAAAGTAATCGGTACAAAGAACTTGATATCGACTAGGCTCAAAAAGTAATGACTCTGAAAGTTTATTGAAAGTTGGTGGTTTCTACATTAAATATCTATCGGATGATTGAGCAGATAGAAAATGGAGGTTGATATTAAATTTTTCCTTGAGTCAGTATTGTGCTAATCATATTTAGCAGCGTAATGAATGCATGTGATCAGAGCAGGGTCAGCTAAAAATAGAATTTATTCAACGTCGCTAGAACTACAATTTTTCTTATTCGTCCCTAGAATAATTTGATCGTGAAATTGAGGAAAATCACCAGCCATTCTCGGAAATTATTGTAAATTAGTCTGACGGAAGTAAAAGAGAACGGATTTTAAGACATCAATTGTATCTACGGTGACAATCACGCATTGTTCTAAGGATATTCTGAAGATTGCTGCATTGTACAAACATCCATCATAAACCTGTGATGCGGTAATCGTTGAAAACATGTTAATGATTTCTTCAGCATTTCATGGTGAAACTTTTATTCACATGATTGCTCTTCAAGCGAGTCATATCGAATAACTATTAAATTTTTCTTGTATTTTTTTAATACATCTTTCAATTTTTAATCGGAAGTGAAAATGTTCTTCGACTTTTACGAGTCGATCCCGCAATAATAGTATAGTATGGCACGACTTTGGAATTCGTAGATTGTTCAGCAGTCAAAGACACTTTCGAGAACATGGGCATCAATGCTCATTACACGTACAATCTTTCTAAGGTATGTTGAAATGGAGGTGAACGATGGTTGATGGTGCAGGGCAGGCTTGAAGCATCGCAGAGTATCTTATCGGAGCTGGGGGCAAATCCAGCTAGCGATATTGGGATCGCACTATTATTGCGCATACAAGATTAGAGTATCTCGAGACTCGTTTGCTCGTGATTTCTACTACCAGTTGCTGGCTGTAGAAGTCAAGAGTAATATTGAGCATGACGACTTCTCCACGTGAGCGGTGCAGCAAGATGGATCGCGTGTCGCCGAGACGCATCTCGAGCTTTGCGGACGAAAGAAAGTCCCTTGCGCCGAATGAAAGTGTCTCGCGAGCTCGCGAGAGGAGAACAAGTTGGGCGAGTGCAGGGCGAGACTGTCCAAGGACACCGAGCGTCGCTCGCATTGACGCGCGCTCGTTCAAAAGCACTTTCGGCCGTCGCGATTTCGAGAGCGCCCCCGATGAAATGCGAGTGCGCGTCGCGCGACGGCCACGGCCGCCTTTCTCCGTCTCGCGAATCCGCGTATTATCCGCAGGTGCGTCGTCGAAATTCGCAGACGGCGAGCAGCGCATCGATCGGCGCTGCAGCGAGAGCTAAGAGAGAGAGAGAGAGGAGAGCGCAGCTTCCGCGCGCGCGCCGAGCTTTTCATTGATCAAGCGAGCGGCCGTCGCCGACGCAGCGACCTCTGAATGGAGCACCGAGGCGACGTCGCGGCCGCTGCTCTGTATACATGTATGAGTGCACCTTTGCGCCCGCCGTCATCGCGACGGGGCAACGAGGCAGATCGTCGAAGCTAATCGGCCGCGCGAGTCGTGCGCAACGAGGCGGCGATGTACAGAGTGTCGTGCGGATGCGACGGCCCTCGCCCCGGACCCCGGCGCGCTCGGCGGACCCTGTGCTGATCGCATTTCATTGGCACACGTCTCCTCTTCCGCTGCTGTATCATACCGTTGCGGGGGCTCGATCGCGACCATTAAATCGGCCCGAGGTGCGACGGGCCCGCGATCCGGCGCACCCACATCGACGCTCGTTCTCGAATCAGTGACGCGCTACTCGACCTCAGCGAATAGCCACTCGATGATACGAATCGATTATTAATGCTCATAGTATATTTAAAAAAGTCATGCACGTGAAAAAAGAATTTTTCCATCGACTGAGCGGGGAAGAGCCATTTCCACACAGTTTTTCGATTTTCTTTCCCTTACGGCCGATGGAAAAATAGCATTCGGCACTCGGTCGAGGTAATACCCTTAGCCTCGTGATGATTCCCACTCTCGCCTTCGGATCGGGTCGGAAAATATCACTCGGACTGCGGAAATCAACTTTCCCGCCCTTGTATCGAAATATACTATTATACGATCTGAAAAATTCTCAAGCACTTTGGTAAAGACTCGAGCTCGATCTTATGAATTAATCAATTGTATTCGATGTTTAGAGTGATTTTATATGCTACCCCACTGCAATCGTTTCTCACTCTCACTCTTTCATTTTAGGTGGCTCGGATAAACAATCAAGTCGCATTGGTAACATTGACATGGTACTGACGAGCAATATTTTATCCTGAATTTGATAGGCAGTTTGTGCCTGTTCATTTATTGGATCATGGCCATAACTATATTGAGGCCCCTATCGAATCTCAAATTGATGAATGCTCATGACTTGTCATTGGTCAACGTAACAAAAATCTCGAAATTATCCCCCAGTGCATAATGTTGTTCACATTTGCAAATAAGTGCTCGTATGTACCCATTTCCACGATTTGAGGCCTCGGTGCAAATTTGCTCCCTCCCCTCAATCAAAATTCTTCAAAATATCTTAGTTTGTGTAAAAATTTTTCAAAACACTCACAAAATGAGGAAGTCGGAAGAATTTCTAAGTACGACAGAATTATAACGATATCTACGCTCACGAAATTGAGAACACTCACCTTATAAATATTTGGGTTGCTGTTGATAAGGTATAAACGTACCCAACTTTCCACCCTTTGAGATATTCAACTCATAACTTTGGCCCATTTCAATATTTTCCAACGTACCTTAGCTCATTTTAAAGCTCATCTGAAAATCTACGAAACGGGCTAGAGTACACCCAAATTGGTGAACGGATCTGGGTTATCTTAGATCTAGCAAAAAGTGATTTTTGCGAGTTTTCGAGAGGGGGTTTCCGAATCGCCACTACTGTCTCGTGTGGACCAGCTTGTTCTCGTATTCTGCCTATAAAATCGATTCAGAGTCAAACGTAGCTGTAAAAAGTAGACTTAAAAAGTTCTCTGAATAGGAATCAAATGTACAACAAATTAAGAAGATTGAGCACCAAATGATGCATGATTTGAGTTTTATTTGAGGAGCTCTTCGTGAGAGGTTGCGTTATTAACGAGAGAAAGAGCAAAAACTAAGCTGTATCCATCGCCACAACGAGCCAGTTTCGACTTCTTTGGTGGCTTCGCTTGTTTCATCACAAAATAACGTAGCAATAATAATTTCAGATCGCACGAAAGTCATTATCTGCATGTTTGCGGTAAGGATTTTGACAAAAAATTGAGTACACATCCCGGGGATCGACTTGGCTTCGTGTTTTAACCATAAAATCGGGTCGAAATATAATTTTTTAGTTCAGGAGAGGGGACTCCAAAGGTCTTGAGACAAAAAATCAAGCGAACAACAAGATACGCTGAGATTGGTTGACCAGAGCATTTTTGGCGCGCAAAGGGGAGGAACGCAAAATATCCTTATGTCGAGATAGCAAACTCAGAAAAAAAGCGCCGCAAAGTTTGCGAGTGCGCTTCTCACAGATTTGTCTATGGTGACAAGATGGGTACACTGACCTCATTGATACGGAATCACACATCGTATTATACAGTGTAATCAATATGTACATGTCGTGGGTTATAGTGTGTATGAACGCACATTTTGTCTAATTTGATGGAAAAGAATGACTACAAAGACGTGAATAAGTTCAACCTCATTGTCAGTAAAGAATTAGTATGAGCTTTATTGACGCAGTGCCTGACCAGCCACAGATAATAGGTGATATTCTGCACAGAGAAAGAAAGAGTAAAATTGTGACAAGTGTATTTGCAGAGAAAGAAAAAGAGAAAGAGAGAGAGAGAGAGAGAGGTAGTGAGAGAAAAAGAAAAAAGAGAGAAATGCTGAGATGAGAGTAGTCACGCAGGTACAGAAGAGACTCGTGCAAATGAAGTTGCGTGCAGAGCACACCATCGGAAGTGAACAAGCAGAAGAGGAGAGCCGAGCAGAGAGGAGTGCGCTCGTTTTGAATATCACAAAAAAGTCGTGGTCTTGGCTTACTCTCGCTGATTGGGATGCGGATGGTTGCTGGACTTCTCTCGCGACGAGCTTTCCTCGCTCGGAGGCCGATGCTGGGCAGGACTGCTGCCGGACTGGGGACTCTTTTGCCGACTTGTAACGGCAATCCTGGCGTCGCTGCTCACCTGCTGCTGCTGCTGCTGCTGCTGCTGCTCTCGTTGCCGGCGAAAAAGAGAAAGCACTCTTGTAATCAATTGTGCTCTATCGTTTGCATTTAACCGAGCATTCGGTGCGGGCGCCGTGAGCTCCATACATGGCAGGCTGAGTGAACTAGTGAGCTTAGACGAGGAAATACGATAGAGCGCCGCCTGACCGGCATACAATTTACGCACTATCCCGTAAGCACGTTTCGAACGAATTCGTGTATTATGTAGAATCAAAGTCCACGTGAGAAATTGACTCGATCTATTCAGGTATGAGCCGAGCTTGCGCGACGGTTCTGCTTTGAACGGCGCGAGAGGCTCGCGGGCTTGCGCGCGGCCCGGCGCGCGTCTGACCAATCTCGTCTGTTATCTACTTACGCCGTGACGAAAGAGCAAGCGGGAGCGCACTCCAGCCTCATCCATCATTGCAATAAACAACTCGGT
>JAPYYZ010005137.1:0-11175 GCA_030522705.1 Eretmocerus eremicus
ACTCGTGATAATTCCGACCCTCGCCTTCGGCTCGGGCCGGAAAATATCACTCGTTATGCAAATTCCAACTTTACCGCCCTTGTATCGTAATGTACTATTAACGTCCTACACCTAATTCTGAAGCATGTTTCAAAATCTTCAATTCTGATCACGCAGGGCTGCGTTATTCCAACTTTACAAATGGGACATTTGAATTGTTGAAAGCGCGACACTCTCAGTCGAGAAAAAAGTCGGAGCTTCTCGTACGTGTAGCTTTGGCATTATACCTCAATATTTTAGAACCTGCCTTGATCGTACATTTTTTCAAGATAATAAAGATATCTGAAGTAAGTTGAAACTCAATCAAGTTAAAAAGTTTCCTTGATTTTCACAGACGCAACACTTTGGCACCCTATCGATCTTCGAAAAATATTGGAAGATCGACTTCAAGATAGCTATATGAAAACGCATCTGAAATGCTTATCTAAATTGATGAGAAAAGCATACTTTCACATGTACCTGACAAATCGTTCGAATAAATAAATCAAACCGTAATTTGGCGGTCTTGCGAATAGAAGCCGAGCAAGAATGATCAATCTCATTTACGATGGGACGCATTAATCTTGCCAAAACTGTCTTTGAAAAGCAGCCGGCACAGAAAATCAAAGCCAAAATTAGGAATTTAGATAGTATTGAATAGCACGCGCTCAATGTCAAGGGTCACCGACGCAAATAAAGAAGCAGTGGTACAAATCAGCGACAAATCGCTTTTGCGCGTGCAAATGATGCAGCTCGATGCTCTCGGGCACGAAACCGGTGCGCGATCGCTTATAAATATCCGATCTGTTTGGCCGCGGCAACAATAATGTCGTGCGACACCGGCGCGCCTAAATGATTGGCACGACGCGACGCTCGAATCCAACGTCCCGACCGGTGCCGTGAAAAGGTGCAATAAAGGCCTTTTCCAATCGGGGCACAAATCCTCACGTTCGACGGTCGAATAGGAATCACTTGTCTATGGTACTGGAACCCCGTTAAAACTTTTGCACCAGAATGGAGGTAGCGAGAAATCCAAGGGAAATGAATTACGCGATCGTGTATTCTTGGGTCAGGGTGTCCACTCGACCGCCGATCTCAAATTCCCGGAGATTCCAGGCTTTTCCAGAGCGTGTTCAGTCATTTTCCAGAATTATAATTGATCTTGTAACAGAGAGGGTGACTCTGATGATGAGTGGGGCGGGGGGGGGGGGGGGGGGGGGCCGGAAGGAAGTTAAAGGTTTCCCCGGAAAAAACTTTTTTTTTTAAAAAAAAAACAATTATGACATAATCTGTCGCAAGTCATGCACGAATTTGACGGGTTTTACACGAGCGTAAGCTCATCTCAGTCTCACGAATTTTTGCATTGATCTCGAACGTGATTCTTCAAAAGTCTTCTAAACGTGAGATTTTTCAACTCTTAATCGCTCCAATTTCAGAGTATCCATTTAAAGCTCATTACTTTTCTACTTAGCTTTTTTGTTTTTGCTAACCATAAAAAGAGAGGGTTTCGGTACGAGCACCCTATCTTTCACTAATCGAGAAACACATTCGTAGCTATTGCTAATGATAAGCTGAGCATTTCTTTTTAAAGCTGGCTATTCTGTCATCACAAACGTCGACATACTTCACTAGATGAAGAACCATTTTTTGTGCATCATCAACGAGTTCAGAGTTTTCAATCCACCTAGTTGAACAAAATTCTCCAAGGGAGTGACTTGCGCCTGTTATACAAGTATAATCAGATTATTCTACAGGTTGATTTTTGAATAAGAAATGCATACTGCGGAGAAATTTGAAAACTTCTCAACCATGTTCTTTGAACGGATTCTTGAAGGCATTTGGGAATACTCTAAACAGAACGAGTGGAGCTCGTGCGTAAGTTCTCGCGTAAGAATTCGAGGATTTGATGTGAGGATGCGAATGGGAGGTTCGGAAGGTTCTCCAAAATTCCAAAATTTTGTCGATTTTCACCCGAATTCCTTGAGTTTCCAGACTTTCCAGAGACCCCAATTGAATTCTCTGAGTTTCCAGATTTGTGGACACCCAATGGGTGCATGGTTTTGCCACGTGTTACGATCGAAATGCAATACCTCGATGAATTCTAGGAAAACTAAAGTATCGACGATGCTCTTCTGTTTGTACAGTTTTGATTTTGGAATGAGGAAAGATCCTTGTTACATCATTGTCTCTCAAATCATGACTCTCCTATAATAATATCGAACGAAGCTATGACGGTTTACGTAGACATCGTCAAACGCTTGAAAAAACTTTTCGGGAAATTTGAGAGAACAATCGAAGCTTCAAAAATCATCTAAATTTTGTAATGAAATTTAGACATGCTTATTGAACATCCAAATAACAGACTGGCAAAGGGGGAAATTGTTTCAAACGTTTTTATTGTAGTTGTAGTAGGGTGAAAAGGATAGTACACTAGTCATTTCAACTTCAAATATTCCAACTCCTGTGGATAAAATATTACCAAAAAAATTTTCATTGAATGATCTCGATGATGTAGAAAGGGTCAGAAAGTCTCTAGATAATGAAATCAGGTGAAATATTTTTGTAATCGACCTCTCGATAGGTATTTTCATTGCCAGGCACCCGTCAAGCCCATAAACCTGCCAATGTGCCTAAATCTTTCTTGTTACTTCAATTCATGATAAATCAATATAGCAGGTCTCCTTTGCGGAAATAAGCCCCTTTGAATAATATACATATGTGTATCTTTCAATATTAAATTAGAATTTTTTCTCGGATTTCAGGGCTCAGTGGCTTTCGACCGTTGGCAGTCCAGAAAGTGAAATACATCACTGTGAATTCAAAGACTTATCATCCGTGACGAAACCTGGTTATAAAGGTTTTCAAGTTCGCTTCTGAAGACTGGAGCGAAATGAAAGATATCGAGATACCCATATTCCAAGAGGAAAAAAAAATCGCCGAATGAACGAAACCTTCGAGCAAAATTGTCACAAGGAACTTGGTTGTATATAAAAAAAATGTACATAAATGCCATTCTTGGATTGCAGTACCACGTAAGAAATTCTCGTGTAGATAATTCGAGTGCATGAGGAGAAATATAATGTGGGTGTTGATGAGTCAAGTCAAATGAAAACTGTCGCTGTGTTACAATCAAAATCAGAATTTGTGAGGAACAAGCCTGATTTATTTGGTGTGAATTTTGAGAGAACGAATCCTATTTATATCATAAATATTGCGCTCTATTTTTACGAAATAAAGTAAAAGCTTACAACTCGAATCGCACTTTTTTCAACCAATATTGAATTCATGGTCTCCCTCCTAATTGATTTGACTATATAATGATTGCAAAGTGCTTGGGAAGCTTATAAAAACTCGGAAAAGTATTTTAAAAATTAGAAGATTAAAAAGCTACGCAAATACAAATAGATCTCAAGGTCTAGAGATTGACACATTTTTCCTAGTAACAACGATAGATCAACAAATTCAATATTTTCATATGTATGTACAACTTTGATAGCATGCTAATACAATAATAATGTATTCCTACAATTGACCAAAGGTATTATATTAACTTTCTTCTATGCACAACAATTTGGATTCAACGAATTATCAAAAATGAGAGAAGCTATAAAACATAACAAGTTTTCCTTAAATGTGCTTTAGAGAATGAGATGTAACCAGTATATAACTTTTACTGAAAGCCATTCCTTTGGTTACATACTCCTAACAACTCTCGAGTATTCAAAATAATTGCTCAGGTCGTATGCACCCTATCGATTCGTACTTTGAGAAGTTTCTTTTTGATAAATGAACAATGCATCAAGCATCAACTGCGCAATGTGATATTCATTGTGGCTTTCTGGAAGATTTCTGGATACTTTTCTCACCAACTCCGCTGTGTCATCATTGGAGCAATTGGTGAGAACGAAACTTGGGGAATCCTAAAATCAAAGGTAAGAATAATTTTTCAGACCGTGAATGACATTCCACAAAAACTTTTTGAAATGACAATCGTTCGAGGAATTGGATTTTGACTTTCATTCAACTCCAATTTTAGTGCCTTATCCTTAAAATTTATTTAGAAACTTCACTCCCAATCATTAACTTGATTATAATTGTTATAATTGTAATGAATGTAATGGTCTCCCGGTGAATTTGAGAGATGTTGATCATGAAAAACGCCTATGACCAACAAGTCTAAAATGTGGTCCAAACGAAAATCAGAATTCAATTTCGGGAACATTCTTAGTTGTGATCCTCTATTGATCTCTTATTTTTGAAAAGATTTACGGGAAACTGCTCAAAAAGAACTTTTGAGATGTTTTACAGAAAATAAATGTAATGAAACCAAAGGTTTACTGACCCACTCAAGACTTTGAAGATAAGTCGTTAATGTTGGGCTGATTCTTGATACTTCCTCCAATAAATTAGGCGCCTTAACAAGAGAAGCCATCATACGACCTCCTGCAATAGGTAGCAGATTTGCGGCGAGTTTTTCAGTATCGTTGACGGCAATGTAGACCTAAATCAGAGAAAAAGTCCGATAATTTTTCAACTCGATTCAAAAAGAAAAAAAATTGAACTTGGTCGTACGGCGTCTACGAGTACGAACCTCTTCGGCTAATCGATCGAACCCATTGATGTACATTTGACAGACTTGATGAATTCTCAATTCATCGTTATTGATTTTCCACATGGATGCCAAGTTTTGGCATTTACTCATCCAAAGAATAGCTTGAGAGGAGCTAAGGCCGTCTGCTTCAGTAGTCTCTTGGTGTATCGACTCCATGGACGCTGTGATAACGCGGCAAAGAAAATCTGTTCTACAATTGTCTCGTTTCTCATCCTTGTACCAAGGAACCATTACTCTATTGCTTATATCTTGAAAGAAGTATTGATGAGCCTGGCAAAGGTTACGGAAAGAGTTTTAGAAAAGGGACATGGAGTACTCCTCCCAAAGAATACCCCAATCAATATTCACTCACCACTGAGTCAAATAGATTAGTAATTGGCTTAGAGATCTTGAGATTGAAATAAGCAATCATATGAAGAACATTCGCCAGCTGCAGATGCAGTAAGAGCAAATCGTACCAAGCTGGGGACTGAGTGATAGCCAGCATCGCAAACGGTTGCGGACCTCCTGAATGACCCTCCCACAGCTCTTCAGACCTGATAAATGAACAACTCTCCTCTTCAAGTATTTCTGACTGCAAAAAGAATGATAATCTAGATGTTAGAAATATTACAATTATAATATAAATGAGACACATTGTTAAAATTCATACGTCTATGAAAATGTCCAAGAACGCGACGCAGTGTTGTAAAAACGAAGTCAACTGAATGTCTGAAAGTCCAACGTCCTGCATACACAATCGTTCTTTCGGTAATTTTCCCATTTTATTCATCAGTTTTCCCGCATTCTCCATTCTTTTTTTGACGTGCAAGCTCCATAAAAGACAACAGACGCCTGTGGGCGATGCATATTTTGAAGATCAACATGACAATATCATGATATTATTACATTATTTAGAGAATAAAGAATATTATATTCACCGTGTCGGACGCGTTTTGAGGGTATTTGACGAATGACACACAGCCCAGCTTCTAAATCTCTCAACTTTGAAATATCCTTGTTCCAAGACACAATAAACTCCCATGCCAAATTAGCTAGTAAGACACTACTTGTTAAACTATAGGGAAAATGACGTTTCAGGAGCGATAGCCTCTCTGTGGAAACACATTGAAACCCATCAAATTATGCTCAATCAATTATCCCAAAATCATCCTTTTCATTTAATCAGAATTATACCTAAGACAATCTCGAGAGAATTTTGAGAGGATTTCGCTTCTTCGCCAATTTCAACTGAAACTGACAACAGAGCCTTGGAATCCTCTTGCAACATTTCGACGGCCTTGGCCTCTTCCAAAGATCCTGCCAGTTTTAGCGAATCTACAGACAACTGCAATTGATCAAACTCGATGTCTGTGGTATCAATCAATCGTGCGGGATCTACACCCGTGGAAGCCAACCATTTTGCTATAATCTCAGATACAGATCCTACACCGGAGAATGAATGGAAAGATACAATATTATAATGATATCGTGGATACTGTTTCTCGGAACTAAATAATGAGAATAGATTCATGTAGATTGAA
Organism: Eretmocerus eremicus; assembly: GCA_030522705.1. NCBI lineage: Eukaryota > Metazoa > Arthropoda > Insecta > Hymenoptera > Aphelinidae > Eretmocerus > Eretmocerus eremicus. The sequence continues at coordinate 6,154 of JAPYYZ010005137.1, forward strand.
AGAAAATATTCTCACGATAATAACCTTTTCCTCTTGAAAGAATAATTCCTAAAGATATATGAGGTGACTCGTAAGGTAAGCTGTAAAATTTTGTTGTGTCATCAATTTCGGGTGGATTGCTGAAAATAATATCATGAATTAAAATTTATTGACAATTTTCAAACAAAGGGTCGTTTAGTTATCGTACCTGACAATTGCGTCTAACACACTGACATCTTCCAAGCATCCAATGAGAAATGAAAATTGACACGTGTCTTTGCTCACATTTTCCCAGTCACTGGTATTATTGACTGTTTCTTCTTCGGATAGGGAGGTTCTATCTTCTTTATCAACGACCTTTTCCGCTTTTTCAACTTGATTACCGTTTGCTTCGTCTTCTTTTTCATTGCCGTTATCATCCTTAAAACTAGGCAATAATCGATCCTTCTTTCTCTGAATTGTGATGGAAATTGCTCTACATGCCATAGCTGCAGTAAGTGCACTGAACGAGTTCGTGGAATCCATCAAAATATTTCGAACATCCTTCCACCACTGTGAAATTTCGTTATAGCTTCCATACACCTCTTCAGCAACTAAGAATGATAAAATAATTTTACTTGGCCAATAAAAAGTTCTTAACACACATAATAAATCTCTATGATATTCAATGCAATGTTAAGACATTTTCAGACACTAGTCACATACGTTAACAAAAGATGTGATTGTTACAGAAAATGGATACTGGCAGAATAATTTCCAATTCGTTATTGATATTGTTTTACTCACCATTCAACGAGCATATGGCATTCAAAAGTTTGGTGAAGTTGACTAGCTCAATTTCTAAGGGTGCTCCAGTTTTTTTTATCAACCAGTAAATCAAAGCAAACTGCATCAACACTTTTGGAGAAATATCACTATTTAACGCATGTTCTTGCCATCTTGAGATAGGATCGTTAGAGTACATCCATCCTTGGAAAATCAATTTGGCTAAAAGCAAGTTGAGACGTTAGTTGAATCCTATCAATGGTAAAATTATAGTATGAATAAGCTGTGTTCTCACCAATTTGGCACTTTTTATCATAAGTGACATTTTTATGTAAGGCAAGTGCACCAGGTGAACCGAAATCAAAACAAGAAAGGAAGTCCAGGAAAGTTTTTCCATCCTCTTGAAACGTGACTCTAGTCTGGATTTTACCCGAGGGGCGTTTCAAATTCGTCAACATTTTTGATAATTTTAGAATTCTGTGGACTTCTCGTTCAGATGCGAAAAGTATGGTTGATAAATATTTTCCATCAGGTATTTCATCTGATGCAACAGTATTATACTCAGGAGGCTGATCATATTGAGCTCGGATGTACTTGAAAAAGTGTATAACATTTTTTAATTGATAAATAGTCAGGGTAAGTGCCTTGATTGATGATTCTGGATTTTCCTCTTCTGAAAATACAATGATCACTCAATTTATTCTTCCAGATTCACCATGATTAGAATAAATTAAAATAAATTCACATTTTTCTTACCATCAACTTCTAACTGTTTGGAGAAGCAGCCGGCGGCAGCGAGCAAAGCATCAGGAGTGATGTGCCTATTGACCATGAGCATTTCAATCAAGTGCAACCTGATTTCATTTGTCTTCATATCAAGACAAGTATTAGTTATTTCATTGATTAATTTGTCTTCAGCAAAGTCTTCTTCTTTTAAAAAAGTTCTAAGTTTCTTCAACAAATGCATGTCTCTAGCTCTATTGCTGTTCTGGCTGCTGAGAGCATAGTGAAAGGGGACCATGATTTCTCTGATCCCCCCAAGAGGATCAATGAAGATGCACGAGTGTTGAGCCCGATTCGCCGAGTTTATCGTAAAGTCATTTAGGCCGCACAATCCATAACTAGTGTAGAGCAGTCTAAATAAAAAAAATCACAATAATCCGTGACTCCAACGCCAAAATAAAGCAAAAAGGTGAGAACATTGGAATGTTTGTATCACTTACCTCCCACTTCTACTAGCCGAAAAAGTGGCGATTTTGATTCCATGTTGGATGCCCCAAATATCAATTATGCCTTTTTTTGGAGCATAGATCACCAGAAATAGAGCTGTACGTTTAGGATGTTGAGGAGTACTACTTTTTACACTCCTGCTGTGATGACTCCTATGTGACACTCTTTGTGTATCTTCCACAGCCTCTATCCAACCACATTGTGCATCCCTGTATCCCTTCCACATCCTTATGGCAATACCTTGTTTATTATCCATCAAAATCACTCTACCCATAGCATCACAGACAATGGATAATACTTTATTTGGACTAACAATGATACACTCTCCCTCTCTGCGAGCATCACTCAAACCAAATCGGCATGTCATTGGTTCTGGAGGCTCACTTATCAAAGTTTTGATCTTTTCTGGTGTAGAGGGTGGTTTTGAGGAACTTCTGAACCACCTGTTGGGTGCAATCATAGAAAAATTTACTCTGCCATGTGACATGATGGTGTAAAAAGGATGCTTAATGCAAGAAACTCACGGAACAGCAGCACCTATGGCACTAGCTACCTTACTGGCCATTGCCATGGCTACATCTGACAGAACTGGAGCAGCTCCTCCTTCTAGGGCATAATGAAAACCTATAAAAGGCCTCTTGCCAGTGGCCATAACGAGAGTGTGCTGCGGGGCACTTGACCGGTAATTTGCATTGTATCCTCCACAAATAGACGCTGTCATAAGATGATCAAAGGTATTTACATAAGTGGAACCAATCACCTCAGAGTCATCCACCAAGTCTTGGTTCTTGAAACTCCACTTCTTACATGCTAAATTAACACCTGGTGCTCTGTCATTGCAATTAGCTTTCACTGAGAAAAAAAATTTGATTATTCCTCCTTGTAAGAGGGAAGGCCTGTGCGCTCCTCAATGGAATGGAAGGAATAATTAGATGTTTTTGGGGAAAAACACCATTTGCAAAGAATTGAGATCAACATTTACCTCTAGCTAGATGATTTCTGTATGCTCTAATGGTTGAAAATAATGAAAATCCTTGTAAAACACATATTGCTGTATTGTACAAGACATAAATCTCTTCCGAACTTCCACAATCTCCAGATTGTTTTGATGCAGAAAGTGATTGACATTTCAAATTAACAATTGCTTCATTGTGCAGCTGTTCTTCAAATAGGAATACTCCAGTCTATTAGGATGAGAGACAATTATTGAATAATTTTGACTTGAACTAGTAAAAAAAAATTCAAGCGATTTGCTTACTTCGGTATAAAACTTCAAGAAACCTGTATTCATTCCCACAGCTATGCTAGTCCAATCCAATCCAGAACTTGTTTTTCCAAGGGAAATGAGGGGTAGACATATCACAGAAGTAATCCATTCGCTGCAAAACCAATAAACGGCGATTAGCTATTGAGTGAGAAAGAGAGCTATGATAAGATGTTGTGGTCTCTCACTCTTGTTCAGAAGTCACATCTCCATCCCAAACTACATGAAACTTTTTCTTCATGTCACCAGGTTCTTGAGAATCCCACTTTGCTGAATCAAAGATAAAAAAATACGTTAGACCAGAGTAGGAGCTAGCCTGGCACAAAATGATGGATAAGTGCTTACAAGCCAGTATGACCAGACGAGTGTTCCAGGCCAGGGCAAGGATGTCCCCAGCTGGAGAGAGTGAGACGAAAGAACTCTGCAAGGGCAACTCATTGGCAGGCACATGATCAACTGAAAGGAATAATAACAGGAACAGTCAGCAGTCAAGAAAGGCGGGTGCATAAGCTGCCAAAACTTACATTTTTGGTTATCAAAGCCTAGGAGACGATTCCTGATGTCAGCAGTATCTACCAAGTTTGCAATCCCTTTAATTTGGCAGGTCATGTCTCATGGTTGATTCTGCCTCGAGGACAACACACGGTACTGCTGTCACCAAAGGCGCGCAGACGACTCGACCCACGCATGCACGCACACATATACGTATCGCATACCTGTAAGAAAACATATGATCGTGTAACGGAAAATTGAGAACAAGAACACAAGAACACGAATTTTATAGGTCTAAGTGTCGGATGAAGCAAATAAAAAAATATGAACCACATTTTATGAGCTAACATGATCATATCTATCGATGCTTATTGACTGATTGAAGCCTATATATATATTTCCCAACTTCTCATATGGTTGTTATTTCAGAATGTTCATTTTCGGTCTCACTAGATTTGATGGCCTTCCTCTGTTCTCTGATGTATTTTGCTCATCCTCGAATCTTACAGTAAACAAGGTGAGTGATCAAAACATTTTGTATATGAGCGTGAGAACAAAACTGACGAAATTGTGCAATATAAAATGACAAATTTTCACCTAGGTGAAAATGCTATTATCTTTCGATGTTATTGTAAAAGTCGAAGCATCCGACAAGTTCAGGACTGAACATCGGAAATCCAGTGGCCTATCTAAATCTCATCAAATTGATGAGCTTATTTATTGCACGAGCTTTTGCATCGATGCTTGCACGCCACGTGCCTCATACGAAAAGCTTCTACGAAAAGCTCGCGGGTCAATCCCTCGATAATCTGTAGTTGACGTCAAAAGGATGGGATGTCCTCGAGTCGATCCGATTGCCCCTGCGCAGCTGGATATAGTTTCAAGTGCGTTCAATTCGATGCGTAAATTCGAAAATCTTGGGGGTGCATCACGGATCCTCGAGCGGATTCTGCATGTGACGCGGGACAGTGACGCAGTTGTCCATCGAACAATGCCCAAGAGAGAGAAAGGGACAAAAAATATTGCTAATCGCGCATGCGCAGAAACCGTTTGCTGCCTTTGCTGGATTTGTTCCTGGATAATACGTACAGGAATGCAAGCAAGACAAGGACGGAGCGAACGAGAGGAGGAGGAGCGAGAGAGAGAAGGGACGAGGGCGCGAGCAGGAACGGACGGGCGCGCGACGACGGCACTCATACGCAAACGTACTAGACGCGACAACGGCACCGACGACGAGGACCGACGCGGACGAATTGACGGGATAAATAAGATCCAGCGATCGCTGCTGTGGC
>JAPYYZ010005138.1:0-10637 GCA_030522705.1 Eretmocerus eremicus
ACTACACAATAGAAATAAATTTCAACTTGGATTGAATCCGAATGACTCTAGAGCCAGTGTAAATGGATTGTCGCGGAATTCGGATGGCAAAAAATTTGGAGGTATGTCCGTAAAGAGATCTGTTTTTTATTTCCTTTCAAGAAGTTCAGAGCTCCTTTCTGCAGAGTCCACAAGTAAACGCGTAGCATTGTCGGAATAATTACGTCTTTGGGGAAGAGTTCATAAAGCTGCAAGCGTCCCGCCCGAGCAGTGGAGACTAATCCTCGGTAGAGACAAGAGGATATATACGGTTGAGAGGAAGAGCTGTGCTCAGGCTCCGCTAAATTGCATCGGCTCCTGCTCCTTTAGACTCTCTCCTCGGCCAACTCTTTTTGCACTTCCTGCACTCTGCCGGCTCCTCTTTTTTGCCGCCGCGAAGCACTTTAGATAATATGGCCGGGGGTCCGGCAAGAGACCAGCCCCAGCGACTCGACTCTCTTACGGAAGGGTAAATTGGGTATTCGTCCGAAGAATTATCCCTCTAATTTCTTTAACGCGAGGAACAAGCGCGCACGCCTCTTTTTGCGGGCCTTCTTCAGCTGGAAAGAGAGAGAGAGAAAGAGGGTCGGGGCAGAGAGCTGCCTTTGCCGCTCCTTGATATGTGCCGCAGAGGGTCCGCCGGCGCCAAGAGGTCTCCCATGTGCTCGCGCGATCCTTTTTCGAGAATCTCCGGTGACGGGGGCATGAAGGGTTGCCCGGCTATCCGCGCCAAACGAGAGCTTCAACGTTGACTCCTGAGATCGCGTATCCCTCTGTGTAACGATGAAGCAAATTCTCTCCTCTGGCTTTTTGATACCGTTTCGAGCTTGTCGTACGTGAGATGTGATGTTGGTAGGAAATTATGAAGCTGCGTTCTCATTATTGCTGGGGGGCGTTTCGTTGGGCTCTGTCAAAGGACGAGATTTAATTCCAGATCTGACGGACACAATTGTATAGTCTTGCATTTTCACTTTTTATTTATAGTAAAGATTTTGATGAGGAAGTATAACATAAATCTCACTCCGTCGACAGATCGCCAAATTTGATTGGTGGTTGGAACGAAGGGATATTACTTCTCATTTCCTTCCATGATCGATTATACAGTTTTCCTTCAAGTTGTGTCTTCAGAATTCATTCTTATACGAGCCTGGGATTGATACCGCATCGGCTCCCGATTTAAAAATGATCCACGTGGAAATTTCGAGGAAATTCCGAAAATGCCACGGGGAATCCGCGTGGATGTTCCCGTGTAATTCCTCGTGGAAAAAAGTCCACGTGACATTTTTCGACTTTCGACGAGGATTCTCAAGTTGGCTTGTTTGATAGCAAACCTCTGTTCGTTCTTGGAGAACATGGAAAAACTCCTTGACCCATTCACAAGAAGATTCCTTAACAAAAAATATAAAATACGACCCAAGAAATTCCATTAATAGTCTAGATTTTAACTTGGAAATCAAATCAAAGAACGTGGTAATATCTGATTTAATCAAAGCATTCTCCTCATTTTCTTATTTTGAATTTCTTTCTTTCATAACGGGCACTTTGTAAAACTAGTCTGACTTTACTCGACCTATACTACTGGCACGCCTTCAATCTTTGGTACCTAATGAAAGTTATACATCGAGCTGTGAATTTTTGACTTCAATAAAAAAGCGTAATCAAGCCTTGCTCGGAAGTGTAGATTGTTTCAAATGCGTAATCATATTTTTAGATGTTCACTCAACTTGTCTGGACTGCAGGACCTGGGGCAGCGAACATCTTACGATACGAGTCAAGGGTAGCGAGATACCCAATTTCAGGGCCATAGCGACCGATGTAAGGCGTTATCTGGAGGGTGAACAGAAGCCGATCGAGTCGCCGCGATCATTTATACGAATTACAAATCCCCCGCTGCCTCGCCGCCTTTGGGTGGCGTGAGACTTCGGGGGTTAGCAGGTCGTTTGTTATTATTAGTTTCGGGGCATCGGCTTGTAATGGCCTGGTAATTCTATTTTTCACTCCTGCACTCGTGTATTCTTGGCCATGTTTCTTCCATCTCCACTTCTTTGGAAGCATCCAACTTCGAGAGGTCTCTGCTGCTACATTTCCAGATGATCTTTTATTGAAGATGTTCAGCGAAGTGATACCTCTGTTCTCTTTCTCGACTCGATCATGTTCAATCTACCTGATTCATCATATCTTGCATTAAAGTTGTAAAATGAAACAATCTTATTTCGCCTCAAACGATGATGTGCATGCTCACATTTGATACATAATGATCTAGTCCAAGTAACTTCGATGCATAGATTCAAGAATATTTTTTGCTTGCAGCGTCTAGCATAATAAGGATACTGCCCCAGAGCAGTTATGCAATTTTTCTACCGAAATCCCCATGGGCTGATTAAAAATTGGGATATTTGAAGAATGAGTTAGTCATCGATTAGAGAGATATTTGACTCACAAGTAGAAGGTCAACCTTGCGGATCACGGATTTGGCTAAAACTTTGGGAATCATCTTATTTTGGTGAGAAATGAAGGTATCCCAGAAAGTAGACCCTCTGGGATATCTTCATTTCTCATTGGAACTAGATGATTCCCAGAATTTTGGCCGAATCCGTGATCCGCAAGGTTGGCCCTTTACTTGTCAGTTTGAGAAAATGAAACCTAATCGCTTCCGCAAGGGAGAACTGCTATAATTATCGATCGTGAGCTTTCAGCTGAACCAAGAGTAATTTGGATTCTTCTCAATTTCAAAAATAAATTTTAATCTGGAAAATTACAAGGTGAAAGTTATTGTAGTCCTAATCTGGATTGATTCAGTACCTCAGCACGTGATTATCATATTTATTCCACTAATCAGGTCAGAAAAAGTTTTGAGGTGGATAATCATCTAGAAACATTTAATTTATATCCACTAGACCCTTACCTTTCCGCAAGACTAACTCATCAAATGAGTACATACATAGTATTGTCAGGGATAAGAGCATTGTACCATTCCATGTCAATTAAGGATGAATTAATGCTACAAACTTTCTCATCAAATTGAACACGAAACTAGCACAAGATACGGTACTAACTGACTCATCTGGCAATGTATTCGTGTTGCTGGATAACTTTGAGACTTTGATGCCTCCTGGCTGGGGGCCGAAGCGACATTTTTCCGCAGATCGCGTCGGAGGTCGTATCCGAGTGACTTGTTCCACTTCGCGCAGAGAAAGCGAGCGCGCGAGGCGCAATTTTCGGCGGACGTGTATCGCTGCACAAAGGCGGGCGCGAGGCACAGGAGGGCACGGGGGAGCCGTGCGCGATATGACGGCACATTATAATGTCGGCACGGAGAGTTGGCTCGCTATTGAATGCCGAGCTCGAAGAGAGGAGGGTTGGCCCTGTGTCGCGGCTCCTTCGGCGCTCGGGGCGCTCGTAATATTATGTTTACTCCTGCTGTTTACAAGCCGGGCCGGAGCGCGCGGGCGCGAGAGAGCTTTGCTCTGGCTGCGCTGCCGCGCTTCGTCGCGCCTCGGGGGCTGATTCGATCGGGAGACATGCTTGCTCCTCAATTGAGCCGATTTCCTCGAAATCTCAATCGGATGATCTCCGCGCCTCGTCGCTCTTCCGATTGTGGTGTCTCCTCTTCTGTTCGCGCTCGCTCGAATCGCAGCTCGTGAAATTCATCAACGCAGGTGGACACTTTTGAATACAGTCGAACCTCTCTAATTCGAACTCTTCTAATTTGAAAAACTGGCCAATTCAAAGAAAATGTCTGGCTCTTCAGAAAAACCTCTTTACTCGATAAAATACACGGTGGAATAAACAAACTGTAGTTTGAATTCAAATCCTACTCTGGAAACCCTACAACCCGAAAATCTCGTCCGTTAATGATAGCTGCGACTTGAAGCACAAAGTATCTCGCTCAAAGTCATTTTACACTCGTATGAGTCCGAACACTCGAAGTTATAATTGATATTATACCAGTTGTCATCTGATTTCCGTGGTGGTTGAATCAAACCTCTATTTTTCTCTATTTATAATGGAAATAATGGAAGTTATTGAAGGAGTTAAATTATCTTGTTCTTGAAACGATATTGCTATCGTTTGTGTTTTTCCACACCAATGTTTTTTCAATTGAAAATTTCCACTCGGGAGTTTCCGGGATCCCTGATCACGAATTTGAAGTCAGAATCTCAATTTTCTCGTATCAAAGATGGAAATTCCAAGATGGCGGACAGACAATTTCCAGAAGAAATCAAGTTATCTTCTTGTCCTTAAAACAATATTGCTATCGTGTGTATTTTTACATCAGTGTCTTTTCCACGTGTAAATCTCTACTGGCGTGTTTTCAGGGTCACTGATCACGAATATGGTGTCAGCATTCCGAATTTTTCAGAAATCTAAGATGGCGAATCTAAGATGGCATACAATTTGAGGACATAACATTTTCCATCTAAAGTTTGAAAAAATAGACATTCTACTGTCATATTTGTGATCAGCAACTCCGGAAACACCCGAAATTTGGTTCCCAGATCGGAAAACAATTTCCAGTCCACCATCTTGGATTGGCCCCCTTGGATTTGAGAGAATCAGAACTCTAAGTCTATTATATTTGTGATCAGCAACCTCGAAAACTCGTGGATGAATTGAGACTTTCGAGCTGGGGGCTTATTCAGACTATTTAATTTGACATTAAATTAGGTTAGTCTACGCAAATATACAGTTCTTCGGAATTCTCTGTCTGCCATCTCGGATTTGAGAAATTAGACATTCTGGTCAAATATTCCTTTTCAGCGACCTCGAAAACCCCCGAGTAGAGTTTTTCAGCCCAAAATATCCACCAGAAGAAAAGTACGTGGAAATTCTATTCCATAATGTCTAACACGGGAATATGACGACTCTTTGGAGGGTCAAGGAGGGAGGGGGGGGGCTCACATCACATTGAATCTGAAAGAGCCGATATTCTCTGATGCACTAATATATTGATTTTTCGGTACTCTAAAGGTTAATTCGAATTTTCTTATGGTCCCTTGGAATTCTAATTAGACCGATTCCACTATGCTCGAATGACGCTGTGGTATGATTAAATTGGATAACTTGAATGATGAGAATGATGAAAATACAGAACCAGTTGTAATATTTTTTCGAGATGTTCGGTGAGGCCACCATCATTACCATAATCACCAATGCGAGTTGGTGATTCTCTTTTACGTGGGAGATAGTCCTGTGGCCATTTAGCTCCGAGATCTTTTGCATGTCTAGAGAAGGTTGAGGACTATCAGGAGAAATCCAAATTCCGACCTCCTTCTCAACTCCCCTCAAAAAATTCAGGAAATCTTAGGGGTGATATTTCAATTTTCGCGTTAATAGGAAATTGTTGTGCTCAGGTTGCGTGTGCCAGCTCTCGTTAATACAAACTAAACATCGTATTCGCGCACAAAATTCAATCAATTTCTTACATATGTAAAAGATTGCAGGCGAGACCGCTCCAAAAACCTTGCGCTTTCGAACCCAATATCATCTTTGCGTACATAATTCAGAGCACTTTTTGCGTATGTGAAGTGAACATTATCTTCACATTCGTGATGTGGGGAATTTTACGCGTACGCGAGGAATTGCTGATGAGCCAGCATGGAGAACTTTTGCGTACGCGAAAAACTTTGGCGTATGCGAAGTGAAAATCGTCTTTACTTACGCAAAGAAGGTAATCCTTTGCATTCGCAAAAAATTGCTGGTAGAATAGTATTGAAAACTTTCGCATACGCAAAAAACTTCTACGTACGCGAACCAGGGAAATTTTGGCGCATACGAAAATTTGAAGCGATTATCGTCTCCAAAATCTTCATTTGCACCCTAACGAGTAAGTGGAGATAGGACTGACTCGGCGCCGTATTTACCGACGCTGACTGCGAAGCTCTTCGCGCACGCGAACTGGGAAATTCTTTGCGTATGTCAAAAGATTAAATTAGTAATTACTAGCAACTTATTTCGTCCACTAATGCTTGGTCAGCTATAGAGTGTTTTGAATCATGCAAATGAGTTTAGAATGTACTTTGAAGGAAGGAAACTGATCACAAATTAAGTGCTGCATCGTCCTGTTGTTACACGGAAGTTACCTAAAAAATACTCAAGCATTGAACTTGGCTGTAATATCTAGAATCGCGCCATCGTACCCCCATGCATATTCGAGAAACCATTATCTTCGGCCAAGAAAGATTGCCAAGCATAAAGGTGTGAAAAAAGTAAAATCCCGTGTAAAAACGAGTGGTACACAATCGCACGTGATAGTGTACCTCCGAGTGTGCACTTGCGGTACATTGTCACGCTCGATCGTGTATTTTTTACGTATGCGAGTATAACCGTATAGATGAGTGATCTATCAGCTGCAAGAAGACCAAAGATGACAAGAGTGTACAAATTCAAATCTATCAGATTTTCCCATTCATGCGGTCACGCAAGGCCAAGCATGATCGCGTGTTAATGGATATGATTATGTGTGCTATGTACCGAAAACGGTACACATTCACGCGTGATCGCGTACCAATCATTTTGACACGGTACTCGATGGCAATTGTCGATACTACAAAGGGGACAAGCCGTAGAAGGTTTATCCGTCATAATCATCACACTCGTCATCTGTCGTCGGTTGTCTATTTTAAATAAGCATCCTTGACGGTACTCTCACCTCTCACCCCTTTCTCGATGCAATTTACATCTTCTATATCTACTTCTCTCTTTCGTGTATTCCTTTCGCACGCCATTAAGCTGAAACATTTGACCGACCGTGACAAAAATCCTACGACATTTCACCACGTTCCACGCGCCTATACACTCCAGGCTGGCAAAATTCTTCGCGTTCCTGAGACTCCGCATGCAGCGGCGCGAACAGAAACACAAGGAGAAAAAAATGAGAGAGGGTGGCTGGGGTGGTTGGAAGACGTGTACACACGGCTGCTCTCGCGTCTTTCGTTTGTTTCAAGCGTCATTTGTTTGGCTGCCGCCGGAAGCGAAGGGTAGCGCCAGAGCGCCACCGCCGAGCTGCTTCGTTCTGGCTCCAGGTCTTGAATTATCCAGGCGCACCGTCTGCTTGAAAAATGTTTCGGTTTCCGGCGTAATGGTCCTTTTGATTTTTTCATCGCAAGGAGCTCCCTACCAGAGGCTTGCTCACCGATCAGCCTCTCGGAGAGTCGAATAATTCGGCCTCATCTTCACTCTCGGCATTTCAGAAGGCGAGATTCAACCCTCCAGATTGGAGCGAAGATTCTGGATGTTCAACTGGGTCGTGCAGAGTGACCTCGCTGGAATTCCACATCCTGACAGCGATTGTCAAGATATATCCGATGCGTATCGGGAAGGACATTTGCCACTTGGTAGCTCCGGGGCACAACGTCGCCGAGAAGCAGAAAAAGCAAAGCAGGCGTGGAAAGAGCAAGGCAAAGGGTGCGCGGAAAAATATGAGATAAAAAGGAAGAGAAGAGCGAGCGCGCGCGTTTCTCCGGCGCTCCTCGCGGCGCGGCCGCGGCCAAGCGAAAAGGATGCGGGAGATAACGGAGCGAGAGATGCGGGGGGCCGAGGCCACATTTGAATGCCACCGGATGGGGACGGCTTCGCTCTTTCATCTCTCGGCTTTGTCGTGACCTTTGCCTCGCCCCGTGCCCGCGTCTCTAGAAGCTCTCTGGCAGCTTTGGCCAACTCGTGCTTGCGATCGCCAAAGGGCGCTGTAGACTCTGAGATATCCGCGTAACTCACTTCGTAGCGCAGCTACTGTGCGAGGGTGGGCCCCCGGGGTATGATTTCGAGAGCAGGACTTGGACGGCAGTAGACGTGACCGGGGCAGTAGGTGCGATCATGTTGAATTACCCCAAATTGAGTGCAGACCGAGACTTCTTTCAAGATGGGTAGAGAGAAGAGAAATGTTGCTAAATGTGTTGAGATCCGACAAGGGCAGGATTTGTAAAAAGACGGGAGATTGGACGAAAATGTAACGGGGTAAAAATCGTTGATGAATAGTAATTTTGATGTCAGAGGAAATTCAAGTATATTGAGAATGTTCATTATTTTCTGGATTTTTTAATGCACAATGATACACAAATCTGTGGAAGCCGTCTTCTCAAAATCTGCTCCAAGTACTTGTGCGGATGTTGATCAATCTTGCAAAGCAAATGAGGTATCACTCTTCCAGTTCAATGTCTGCCTTGCCGACATTCATTAAAGATTGATCTAAAATGAAACAGATCAATATTTCGGAAAAGTATACGAACAATGCCCCCTGCGAATTGATGTAATGCGCCTGTGGGCAAAATTTTGAAGTCATCTGTAGAATATAATTGCACTATAATTGAGATGGCTCCAAGAGCTTTCCGTAGATCACTCCAAAATTTTAAGCATTGGTGCATTCTGCTAGTAAGCAGTTTGGATTGTTTCCACTTCTACGAAATACTGTTTTGTTTCATTTTGAATGGATTTGTAATGAATATCAATTTAGTAGAACTTCTTTCTTCCCCTAGATCTCGGCATCTCAAACATAATACTGCAATTGAGATGGATACTCTGAGGACAGCAAAAATTTTGACAGAGATAATGACCAATAATCTCTTGTCCATCGAGCAGTGCAAAGAAATTCTTCTTTAGAGGTCTAAATCAAATATTTTCTACTGGTATGAATGTGCAAAAGAATTTATCTCACGTTTGAGTCTATATCAATAGATGAGTAGCTGTTGACGTTCAAACTTTGGACTCATTTTGTTTGAAAGTTCTGACTCTTTGGATAGGACGCTCACTTGACATGTTATTGTAGAGACTATAACTGTCAACTTGTCATCTGGCCAAAATCGAAAAAATAATTTAAAAAATTTTATCAACCAAAGATATCCTCACATATGAATTGATGAAACAATAGAGTCAACATTATGTTGATTTATTACACTTGTTTCATTTGGTACCATATCAGTCCCAGTTATCTCCAATACTCTTTCACTTTGAACCAAATGACGAGTTGACGAATATAAGTTGAATAATACCAATGATATGATTACTCGTCTTCCAATCCACATCGTTAGGGTTTTCGGGAAGAAATGAGTCCGGAATATGAATTGAACATCACCTTAATCATTTTAGGTAGGAAGTGGTCAATCGAAATGAAAAATACGTTCGAAATTAACAACAAACTTTTATGAGCATTCGTTTGCACACCAATTCATGAAAATTTTAAGGATAAACCATTTCTTCTTCTAAATAGATTGCTACCTCCTCCAGCAATATCTTTTGCGTTCAATCAAACTCTTTCGCTGTATAACAATCCACAGAGATTAGAACTCTGTACAGATTGAGAGGGGGCAGAGGAACCATCATTCAGTGGCATTGTGACATTCAGAATAATAGGAGCATTTAAAAAGTCAGAGGCAGGGACAGAGGTGAAGGGAACAATTTTCTCCTCTGAACCCTTTCACGCCTCAAAGGGTTACCAAATGTCAGCACTGAAATAGTCAAAGCCTTCGATTTCTCGCAAGGGATGGTATTATTCCAAGCCATTTGTCACTTCGGCAAGAAGGACGAGAACCCCTTTCACGATCTGACTTTCTAGAGCCCTCGCACTATGCGCTTCTCCAAATTCTTTTTCTTGCTTTCCCCTCTCATGCCTCTGAATCTTCTTTCTTCCCAATGGGCAATCCTAAAATGTCTATCATGCTCATTAATTTCATTCATGGTCAGACATACTCAGATAATCTCCTCTTGAGTGCCTATAATTATCAGTTATTAATTTGAAAGTAGTGGCATAGGCTTTTAACTACTTGAGATAACGGCATTCGAATTTTGTCACTCATTACAATACTACCGCGATTCATTACAACACAATAACTTTCGATAGTAATCACCAACGTTTGTAAAGGCGGTCAATTTTATCCAATCTGTACCACAGCTTCAAAGAGTTCTGTTTCTAATCTTTTATTCATAACTCTACATTGAATAGTTGTAAGCTTGGTTTTTCATTAGATAGGACTATGAGAAATTTTGTATTAGATGAATTTTTATTGCATTTTCCGCAAATATGAGCTTTTATCAAAGTTCATAAAAATTTAATATCAAAGTGTTATTTCGTATGTAACAACAATGATTGTTTCTAAATTGATTTTTACTTCATTATCGTTCGTAAGACATATCAATCACTGAGAGTAAGAAGAAACCATCCAAAATTCGATTGATTGTGGAGAGCTGGAAGGAATTATTCAAAGTTTTCTGTTCAAAAATGAGCTATTCAAAATTGTCTGTCGAGAAAGAAACTATTTAAAACTGTCTGACTGCAGAAAGCCTCCTATAACCAGAAAATTTTGGATACTGTCTTTCTCGACGGAAAATTTTGGATAGTTCTTTTTTCGTCTCAGCTATCGATGTGCACAAATATGTCCAGATTTTTGATAAAAACGAGGTAAATCTTGATATCAAAATAATTCTCATTCATGTGTAAAGCTCTTTTTTTTCTGGTTGCATCACAAGTAAGTATAATTACTTATGCTAAGCAAATACTGGTTGATTCCAGAGCACTAATACCTTTAAAAATGTTATTCATTCATCCAGCAGTCGACTACTATTCACATTTTTCAATTTCTGCTCTCTGCCAGTTTTCTCACTTAAGATTTGCTCGAGGATTCCTC
>JAPYYZ010005141.1:0-10829 GCA_030522705.1 Eretmocerus eremicus
TTTTCGCACTACGATATGCATATAATATACTATTACGAGATCAAGAACCTCGAATCACCAATCTTGAGTTCTCCATCGCTCCACAAAAAGAGACGAGTTCGCAAAAGCAGTCCAAAATTGATATGCACTCGAGTTAAACGTCCGCCGCCCTACCTGAAATATATGACTCATTTAAAATGACTCAGGGATTTGAGATACTTGAAATGACTCATTTGAATATTACCCATTCAAAATGATTCATTAAAAATGACTCATTTAAAAAACTTGAAGAATTTCACAACAATCAATGCATCTTTCAATATTTTCATCTCCAATTTAGGTTCATTAGAATTTTTTCAATCGGATCACCCAAATGAGTCATTTTCAATGAGTCATTTAGAGGAATCATTCCAAATGAGTCATTTTTTTAAATGAGTCATTTTTAGTGTCTCAAATCCCTGAGTCATTTAAAATGAGTCGTTCATTTTAGGCAGGGCGAGCTCGATCGAAATCAAACTCGCTTCTCCATGTATCCCCGAGACTTCGGCAATTGATATATTCTCGTCAGATTCGTTCCTTTTTGTGCAAACTACCCTCCTACAAGAAAATATAAGATCGTAAAACCAGTTCAAGAGAGAAATGCGCATTGATTCACGAGTTCGCTGGACCCGATGGTGATCAAAATCGCTCCTTCTCGTTTTTCCCAGATTCTGTTCATTTATTCATTTTCGTCGAAATCATTGAGCTTGGTTTCTATACTCTGCTCCACGTAGATACGGATGCAAAACTAGACCAAGAATTGGGTACGTGCACTAATACGTGCGTCGAGTTCGATCGAAATCACCACATAACCCTACTTCACCGATGCACCGCAGGGCTCTTTGTAGACTGAATATCTCAAAACGTGGATAGCATTGAGCTTTGCGACCATGGAGACTTTTGTTGCGACCATGGAGACTTTTGTTCAGTGCTCTGGGATCTATCGTTTGAGTATACTTACAAGAAGTTTGACCGAAAGCCCAAATCCTATCTTTCGGGGCGGGGTCCTTTTTCAAATGAGTCATTTCTAATGAGTCATTCCCAATTAGTCATTTCTAATAGGTCATTTCTCCGAATGGGTCATTTGTAATGTCTCAAATCCCTGAGTCATTTCTTTAAGGCAGGGTAGCTGCTCCTGGAGAAGTCGTTCGTCAGCGTCGTCAAACTGTCCCTGGCGAGCTTCCACTCACCCTCGGCCCTGCGCCGCCTGAAGCTCCTGTGATAGCCGCCAGAAATCGTCGGCGTCGTGGGTTGTGCCTATAATACTTCGATTTGAGGCTTTCTCACCTCGCCATCTTTTTCCACCCGACTTGTCGCCTGGAATTGCGCGACTGGACAACCTCTCTCTGGCTCATTCGAGGCCTCCTTGTATCAATTGAGGCCATCGCCGTGCAGTATTTATCACGCTATTGAACCAGAAGGATGATTTTCTTTCTTAATTAATGTTTGCAGCATGTATAACCCTTCAATAGGTATAGTGAGAATCAAGAGGCGCGGTAACACCTCGCTAGCGAGTATGGGAGGAATAAATTCAAGAACCATGTCCAAACCCATGCGAGGCGCCGTGCTCCCAATATTCAAGGAATTCCGTGTTGCATTTGATGCCGCAATCATGCGTGACAATTCGTTACTAAGAAAAAGAGACATCTCCTGGGGTTTCATGGTGTAAATTCCATCGCACTTCTTGTATCGCACATTCGCGGTTGGGAATATAACCGTACAGACATGTAATCTACCTATCACGAAAAGACGCAAGGTGATGAAATTCATCCCATTTACGATTAGGTGGCGGTGCGCATGATCATTGATCACAAGTGGATACACACGATTACGCGAGTGGCAGTGTACAACTCGTTATAACACGAGGCACGGTAACCGTAAGTGAATAAAATTTCGGTTTCGATAGATCTGCGCAAGGATTATCTGATCCGGATTTTTGATTTGTCAGAATTTATCATGTATCCATGTATCGAATCAAGGAATCCTTGTTTTCATTATGACAGAGAGTCAGCATTCTTCATACAAAGCAGTGAGACGCGCAATCCTCTCAAATGCACCGATTTTCTACAGTTTTTCCGGTGACTCAACATCGCATGTTTTGAGTTACATATTCATTGCATTCTTGACGTCAAACCGATCGATACACCATGCTCTATAACTAGCAAATTATTAAACAACATCCATACTTATGCATTCGAAAATATACTATAGCTGGGTGAGCGAAGCGAAATGGAGTAAAGATATCCTTCTGCAACTTGACAAGTACTCGCATGAGAAATTAGCTGAAATCATCAATACTAGAGAATGCGACTTTCTGCATCGATGATTTATTCCGCGAATCCCTTAGCGATCTGGGAGAAATAACGAGTAGACGACTCTTTCATGTACTCGAATCTAGAGTCGTCCACCTCTATTTTGGCCCAAATCAGTAAAATCTTCGAGGAATCTAGGATCGCCTGGGAACCATAATATACATGTACACTTGTGCAATATATATATCGTAGGCAAAGTTGAGGATCCGGCATTGAGGATCATTCCTAGGCGTTGTAGAGAACGCCCGGCAAAGTAGAAAATGCTTTCGTGAAGTGATCGATTCGCTACTTTGCCGGCGTGCAAGCCTGCCATTTCTCACATTGCCTAGGCATTATCTACAATGCCCAAGCGGGCTCGGGCAAAGTGAGAAACGGGCGAACGATCGAGCGAGCGAGCAAGCAGCGCTCGAACCTCGGTTAATTGGAATCATTGATGTATTGGCGAATTCGCGATCACCTCAGTCGACTCTTGCTTTACAATGAATACTGATAGCGGATTCAGTCGAAACGATTTTGAGCGAAAGTTGAAAGACTTGATGGACACAAAGAATCGAATCATTATATGCTGAGTCGACGTCAATTAGAAAGTGTACCAAGAGTCCTGGAAGATGGACAGTCACAGACGGCGACGAAGCCTGCCATATTTTGCAATCATTCGAGGAGATTCAAATTGCTGAAAATAGGCGGTAAAAGTCACGTGATCCACAAAACGAAAGGAGAGTAGACTGATTTAATCTATGCTCTCAATTAAATGTATGCAATAAATGAATGAACGATTCATGGTTCAGTAATGACGAATATTGTGTCCTCTCAATTTTGTTTCATAGAATAATATTAATAGATCTTCAGATCTCCTCGCTCGCTAGCAAGTTTCTGCATTTGATGTGAGTGAACATCAGCGCATTCGTCTATTTCTCACTTAACTCGGGCGCGCTTGGGCATTGTGGACAATGCCTAGGCAATGTGAGAAATGACTGGCTTGAACGCGGGCAAAGTAGCGAATCGATCCCTTCGCGGAAGCATTTTCTACTTTGCCAGGCATTCTCTACAACGCCTAGAAATTATCCACAGTGCCGGATTCTCAACTTTGCCTACGACATATACACGCACTCAAGGCGTTCACAGATTCCTCAAATATCCTAGCGGTTTGGACCAAAAGAGGAGTAGACGACTCTAGATTCGGGTATATAGCGGAGTCGTCTTCCCGTTATTTCTTCCAAACCACTAAGGGTTTCGAGGAACTGTAGGACGGCTTCTGACGTGGCGGATGCGTCGCTACTATATGACCTTAATGACCGCGAAATATTATATCTCAGCGCATGATTGGACGAAAGTCCTAAAACTTGAATAATGCGGCTGCATGATCACTCAGTTTCAGATTGACGAATTATACTAGGGCTACGCGTGTACTTGTTGGGAAGCGGAAAAACTCGCACAATAATGAAGCCAACAATGGTCTGAAACAGTGCGTGGCTCTGCATAATTTAGCTGTTCGGTGAGAATGGAATGAGACTGCCCTAATTGTTTGACTGGAGATGAGGTATTATTTGGATAGTAACATTCGTCTTGTGGCTCGTCAACATATGCTCTACAGTGGGAAACGCATACAATCTAACCGTCATGGCAGTACAAACGATTTCAGTTTTAGACATGTCCATCGCGTACTACTACGTAGGTATCGCCTTGCATCATAGACGACATAAACATTGTCATACAATTGATTGCGGATCATTTTGAATTTCAGCTCATGTACGCGGAAGTTCCGTTAATAAAGAGGACCGCGGTCTTTGCTATGCTAATCGCAGGTCACCTCACTATTTTCTCCATCAATTGGGTGAGCCAAGAAATCATCGGCTTTAGTGGAGAGATATTTGATTCAGCGTAAATATCACTCAGCGAACAATGAAGATAGATATCGATGCCTCCTGTCGAGAAAATTGTATCTCAGCCGTCAGTTCTGGAAGGTAAAGTCGAACCTAATTTCTGTAGAGTGCTAACTTCTCGTGATTTCGGGATAATGGTATCTCGCGCTTGCGGTTCTAGATAATTGTATCTCGCGCTTACGCTTCTGGATGAATGTATCTCAGGACGCGCTTCTGGGAAATTCTTTTTCGGTCGTATCATTCTGGAAGAAAATATCCCGATCTTCCCAGCCTCGATAATTCTATCTCTCTGGAAAATCTGGAAGATGCCGTTCCGGGTACGCTCTTCGAAACATTCGATCTTCAGTATGTAGGAGTAACCTGCCTCGGTCATTGTTCTTCGCGAAATTTCCATCACGCGTCGAGTATAGGATAATTGATGCACATGAACGATATATTTTCAAAATACCTGAGTCTTATGGAGAACGAGGAAACCCATAGTGGGGAGGGTGATTAGATTGGGTCAACCTGAAAATAGCTCTACGCTGTTTCATTAATTGTTGTTCGACAATCATGAAATTTCCTGACACATTTGAATATGGAGATGACTGAGAATCCATGGTCATATTTTCCAAGAAAATCGATATTGTGTATAACAAATTCGTGACACTCCTTAGTAAAAAGTCCTTGTGTCTTTTTCAATACGGTCCTTTTTTATATCGTGAGTTCCTCAATTTCACTCAATTTCTCCAATGTAACAATCACCATTCAACCGTTGTATTGCACAAGTCAAAAAACCATCCTTCATGGAAAATAAGTTCGAAAAAAGTCCATATGTTCAGAATGTTGAATGTACAGACAATCTCATTCCTCACCCTCGTGAGAGTTGTTCGAGTGCCGACACTATGAAGGAGGTGGGCTATTGATACTCATATTTCGGGATTTCGAAGCAAGTTAAAGATTCAGCTTGTGCAGTATTTCTGCAACTGTCCTACTCCTTGAACCTGGGATAATGGGATTGTCTGTATATTTGACATTCTGAACATATGGATACTCTTCGAATTTTCTTTCATGAAAGAGAGTTTTGTGACTTGTGCAATACTACGATTGAAAGGTGATTGTTACATTGAGAAAATTCAGTGAGATTGAGGAACTCGAGACATGAAAAAAGTACCGTCTTAAAAAAGACAAGGACTTTTTACTGAGGAGTGTCATGAATTTGTTATACACAATATCGATTTTCTTGGAAAATATGACCATGGATTCTCAGTCATCTCCATACTCAAATGCGTCAGGAAATTTCATGATTGTCGAACAACGATTAATGAAACAGCGTAGAGCTATTTTCAGGTTAAGCCAATCTAATCACCCTCTCCACTATGGGTTTCCTCGTTCTCCATAAGACTCAGGTATTTTGAAAATATATCGTTCATGTGCATCAATTATCCCATACTCGACGCGTGATGAAAATTTCGCGAAGAACAATGACCGAGGCAGGTTACTCCTAGATACTGAAGATCGAATGTTTCGAAGAGCGTACCCGGAACGGCATCTTCCAGATTTTCCAGAGAGATAGAATTATCGAGGCTGAGAAGATCGAGATATTTTCTTCCAGAATGATACGACCGAAAAAGAATTTCCCAGAAGCGCGGCCTGAGATACATTCATCCAGAAGCGTAAGCGCGAGATACAATTATCTAGAACCGCAAGCGCGAGATACAATCATCCAGAACTGCAAGCGCAAGATACAATCATCCAGAACTGCAAGCGCGAGATATCATTATCCCGAAATCACGAGAAGTTAGCACTCTACAGAAATTTGGTTCGACATATAACCTTCCAGAACTGACGGCTGAGATACAATCTTCTCGATAAGAGGCGTCGATATATACTCTGAATCAGATACGATTAATGCTGATTTCCATCTCTAGATATTCCAGTAACTGGTATCTCATGCCTCTCGAAGATCGCAAGATTATAATGACCATCATGCAGAATTCCTTGATTCCCTCCTTTCTGACTTGTGGAAAAGTTTTCCCGATCTCCATGGAATCCTTTGGGAAGGTACTTTCCATGTCTATCCATGCCAAGTTCTTAGAGATCCAAGCTGACAAAGACTATGCACGTCAAAGCAGGCTTTCACATCGATCAAATTCAAGGTCGTGGAACAAATTTCTTTGGGAAATCTCACTCACATACGTGTCGATACCCCCCCCCCTTCCCACAGCAATGGAATCTTTTATGTCAAACCAAAAAAAAAAACTCTTTGATGCCCTCCCCTGGCCCTTGTATCAAGTGAAATCGTGTTCGCTCCTAAGTTTCTCCCAATTCTACTCACTTCACGCACTGAAAAATCCTTCACACGTACTAAAAGTACTTCACGCACGGACTCCTGCGTGTTTGGGCAGCAAGTGACACTTAATTACTGTGCTCTGACAATAGAGCAAGTCATTTTAGCTCGGTCAAAATCACTCATTCCCTCATTTAACTAACACTAAAGGAATTTGAGATCTTGAGAGAGGCTTTGGCCCTTAAGGCTATGTCGGAGCCGTGCGAGCGCGCTCTGCATGGAAGCAGTTCCCATTATTCTCGAATCCCTTAGAGATTTCGATCAAAATAAAAGAGAGAGACTGTTCTACATACTCGAATCTGCATCCTCTCTCTCCTCTTCTGATCCAAATCGCGAAGATTTTTGAGAATAATCGGAACGCTCGGAAGCATTATATGCATGTATACTTGCGCGACATATACGGTGAGGTATATAGGCACTCATCGCATTCCTGTTATTCTAGAACATCCTTGCGATTCGGATTAAAAGAGGAGAAAGAGGACGTAGATTCGAGTATGTCGAACAGTCTCTCTCTTTTATTTTGATCCAAATCTCTGAGGAATTCAAGAATGATAGGAAATACCGCGAAAACGGCTACCCACGAGTCGGATGCACGGCTACGACATGGCCTTAAACGAAGCACAGAATGCAATACCTGCGGTACAAATCAAAGTATTATGCACACTTGACTTACAAGGGGAGACCAAGACCTCCGGGTGACCAATCTTCACCAAAATTTTTCTACAGACTCGTACCACCTAGCATATGAAGAATCTAGAGTATCCCCTGCCAATGGGCACTCTGTTCCAAGATAAAGCTATAGACATTAGCATTGCCCATATAGGCCTGTGTTAAAAAGGCGTATATATAGATATACTAGCAATCATAATGTCTATAGCTATATCTTGCAACAGAGTGCCCATTGGCAGGAGATACTCTAGATTCTTCATATGCTAGGTGGTACGGGTCTGTAGAAAAATTTTGGTGAAGATTGGTCACCCGGAGGTCTTGCCCCCCCCCCCTTTGTTAGTAATCATTAATCATAGTTTCTGAGAAAATATCGAAGAAATATGGATGAATATATTGCTTTTTCTTTTTTCAGCTTGAAAAAGCAACATACACTTACTTCGCCATCGTAACATCGTTCAAGTGAGATTTTTTCTACACGAGATAGTCCCAGAATTCCTTAAGAATTGTATTATTAAAAAACAAATATGCGTGAATTCTATATTGATTTTATATGTAATTCCTCTATAGAGTCCAAACATGATTTTTGTTGTATAGAATCTCTATATCATCCATACATGCACGATAGAAAGGAATTTCCAATGGAAATTTTGGAGTTTCTCTGTTGTTGGAGATTCTTTCGGGATCAAATTTTGTTTCGACATTCTTTTGTCTCGGCTCGGGCCAAGTTTCCAATTTCGCGAGAACACGAAGATTGAGCGAGATTTGTCCTCCACCTCGCACGGTGCTGTTCAACGTTCGATGCGCTCACCGATACTCAGCAGATCTAAGGCCCAACGTTGAAGCGAATCGTACACGGCGTCTATCCATATCTTTTGCACGACTTCTCTTCATCGCCGTAACAAGCATCTACGGGGCCAAAGCTCAACATCATCCACTCGCTTTGCTAATATTGCGGTGGCTCACAACAGATCGTCGTTGAGCCGAGTCGAGGTGCTCAGGTTCACATGATCTTCGATTCGATCTTTGGATCGTACACCTACAAACAGAATGATAACTCACTAAGGATCACCAATTCATTTTGAGCGACGTGATATCCAAATGGAGACAGGGTTGACAATGTAGAAGTTCGTGCAGAAAACACGTCTTTGTAGGTCGTACATACTAATCACGTGCCAATTACAATATTTTTCGGGACTTGTAATCTACCAAAAGCAAAATACGTCTCTGATATCGGCAAGCTTCCTCTCCTGGCGAGCGAAGCTGGAGTCTGGACATACCCCGTACTCAGAATAGTTGCAGATTTGTTGCGAGACGAAAAATCCCACCATGCTCACATATTTTTTTCCAACAAACTGTACTTATCAAGCTATTCATTGAATGTATGCATCTTCTTTCGGCTTCTCCTTCTTCGAAAAATTAGCTGTCTTTCTGCTACGTGAGTAAATCCCCTTAAAATCTTTCTGAATCTCCGCGCGCGTGTGTCATTTTGAATTAGATTTTGAACAGAATTTTCTCAACAATTCAAGAATAAATGCCATAGGTATTTGATGTACCAGATGGTTTTCGGCTCTCCTATAAGAATACCGATATGATTGACATATCCAATTTCTCGAAGTAGAATTTTTTCAAAATTCATTTATGGATATATTATGATTATGTAGATGCATGCGTCTCCGGGATCTGTCTGTTCAGTCACATGCTCAAAATAATTTTAACAATCACTGACAAACGCATTTCTTTGATGTGAATGTTCTCCGCAAGTAGATTTAAACTTTGGATTAGATTTGGTTTGAATTCTCTCAACAATTGACCAACACATGCCCTCCATATGAGCTGTAATGAATATTGTGTTGAAGGGTTGTCGATCTTTCGCGCGCCACTCCAAGTTCTGTGACTTTTTAATTAGATCCTGAATTGAGTTTTCTCAATAATTGCCAAGTACATATTTTTGACATGAATCTCGTTCGTCACGAGCAGACCCTCGTCGAGCAACGCGCACGTTTCCGAGTTCTAGTAGGTACTTATGTGGTGGAATATCTCGTTATTTTTGAGGCTGTTTAGCGGCTCTGGAATTATTCATCTGACATTGGAACGGAAAAAAGCGGATCATTCTACGCAGGAGAACTACGTGGCTCACACTCCAATTCCCCCAGTAGATCACACTCCTAATTCGGCGAATACTATTTTGATGGTTCTCAGCTCGTATCTCAAATGAAACGCATTTTCACGCAAATGAGGCCCCAACATGTGTGATTAGAGAAAATTTTTCGAGATCATGGGTCACTTCTTCTCTCGAAGATAAATTGCAGGCCGCACAGGAAGACAAACTCTTTTTTTTTATCATTTCGACTTGTAAAAAGCATTTGAAGTTATATAGCAGATCAATCCTCTTCTCAATTGTAGGTATACGATAAAATGAAGAAATTACCCTCCTAGAATTTTCCGTAAAAATACATCGGTAATGAGTGAATGCTCTTCAAATCCTCAAACTTACAATAATTCAATATGAAAGAATAATCGACAGTGCTAGGAACTACTTTCCGTCCACCATATACTATGCGAGAGCTGTGATTTTCTCTACTCAATAAGATTCTGCAGCTTGCGGGGCAATTTTATTCCAGAGAGAGTGAAGTACTCTCCTCGTCGATTCTGGGAGGCGCGCACTCCACCTTCCGTGGGGTAAGAAAAATACCATTCGCAACACGGGAGTAATGAGGGTCGACCTCTCTCGACTCTTATTACTCTCGACTTCGGCTCGAGTGATAACCTGACATGAGAAAGTGCGACCCTCTTTTGATTCCTAGTTGCATGATGAACTATTTGCAATGGAGACTATGAGACGGATGCAATATGACTGAAGAACATGGCCATGACGCTTACTTTACATGCGAAGGTTTCCCAATAGAGACACATGAAGATTCCTTCGTAGACTTGGGAGCTCACATCAGTTTTCGGGGTCCTACAAGATTATTATGTCTTAGATGGAATTTGGCCCAAAATTTTCGCAGCAAAATTGGGCTGATTTCTAACAGCTCTCTCAGAGAAAGAATTATTCCAATGATTACCTCCCCCTTATATGAATATGATTAATAGAACATACCCAGGGTCTGCGAATTATTAAATAATATCTATACCCATGCATTTGAAAACATACTACAGGCGCGCATAGTGGAATGGATTTTGAATATCATTCTGCGATCTTATAGACATTCACATCAGAAATCAGGTGGAATCATCAATTCTGCTTTACGAGACTCACTGCGTCGGAGCCTACCTTACTGTGATCAGTAGATTGCATGATTCTTGGAAAGCATGGACATTATACGTCTCCCCGGATATGTCGGATACCAGAGCTAATAAATCACCAAAATCACAGTTAAATTGAATCAGTTAAGGGCGAACACAAACAATTGAGAATCTTTATACTATTTCTTCCTTGTAAAAGGGAAATCTCAGAGTCAGGTCACTAGGCTTACTCACTATTTTACTCGACTTTTTCGTCGTCCGATTTGATGTTTTCATAATATTCTCATGAAAAGTTTTGGAAACATATGAAAAATCAAATACTCCGGAGTCAGAAGAGCATGACTTACTTCCATTCCATACCCGGATTCGACA